>WSTJ01000516.1:0-23384 GCA_019623705.1 Ceratobasidium sp. 428 | reverse complement strand
TCTTGTCGTGCGCATTCAACAACCAACATGATTCACAAGGTTATCTGTACCTACCAAGAACAACTGGACGGGACACAACGCGAAAGCCAGGGCGACACTCTCCTTTGGAAAGCAATGATGAACGCCAGCCGACCGGGCAGCGGATATGAGCAACGGAAGATGCTAGTGAAGGAGGAGTTAGAGCTCGCTATGCGTAACACGGATACGGCTCAGGTGTGTTAACGACCATCATGAGCGTCATGATCTGGGGCGCCTTTTGACATTGTTCGGGGCAGAATTTGAAGCTGGCAATGAACCTGATGGCAATGCTTGTGAGGGCGGAAAAGCTCAATCGTCTGTTGGAGAACAAGTTGGATAAAGCACGAGTGATCGAAGCCAGCTTGTGTGACAGCGTTCGAAATCTCGAGGCGAGAACTAGTAGCTCCAGCCGAGGCGATACGAGGTATGACAATATCTAATATAGCTGGCCTGTGAACAGCTGTTGACCAAATTCCAGGGTACCCGGTCCCAGCAGTTCTAAGAGCCTGGCGCTTCAACCTCCTATTGCCTTCCCGAGCACTAGTAGCGAAATAGCCAATCCATCTTCCGCGGTTCCCTCTATGCGTTCGAATCCGGCAATATTCAGGATTCCGCCACCACCGCCTGCTAGAAACCCAAGGCCCCCCTCTATTCCCTCCCAGCCGCCTCCTATATTCTATGGTGCTCTGCCAGCTAGCAACGCCAATCAGCACACCACGCAGAGTGTACGGCCAACGTCTATGGCGGTTGGGACGGTTTGGCCTGACAGGATACGCTCTAACTCTATGCGCCAATCGGCGTATCCGCCCATACCCCCTTCTACAGAGCTACAGGCGTTGGTGCGTACCACTAATGAAAATTTTACTAAATAGCATATAGGGCGACTGACATTGATGTAGGAACTCGAACCCATAGTTGTTAACAGAGGACACGCGGCATGTCGCGGGATGGCACCATTTCGGGCTCGAAGCGTTCGTAACACTGGACAACGTCCTCCAAGACCTCCGCCTCCGTACATAGGAGTAGGAGTTTTGCCTAACCTCGAACTACAAAAGGTCAACGCTCCTACAATCGGTAGTTTTTTCCAAGAGATGGGAGCATTCTTTTGGGACGAAAAGGTCGTTGCGCTGTACGGTTTTAGGGCCGAGGCCGAAAACGAGTTATCGTTTAATCGCGGTGAGGTGCTCCGTCTGGGGATGCGTGCAAATCTGGATACCGATTTTGACTGGATGTACTGTAAGTCTGAAGGAGGTAAGCATGGTTATGTGCCTAAGAGCTATCTCGCGTACGCGTAGTATAAGTCGATTTGAGCATATTCGGGACCGTATCACTAACTGTGTACTATTTATGTATTTATCAACCGAAGCCCTGTACATTTCAACTTGTTTTGTGCCTAACTGAAGTGCTGAAACAGAATTGTTTGTTGTGTTTCTGTTTGTCCTGCATGGCTTAGCGCCAAGCTGTCCAGCTCTGCACAGCCCCCCATCACTGCGCTAACTGCGAGGAACAACCACTGCCCCCTGACGACGCCGATCACATATACTTATCTTCTTGCCATGCGTTAGAGGCTCTCTGGGGTCGGCCAGCACCACCATGTTCGTCCTCCAAGACTGCTCCATCTGCTTTGAAGATTTTGATAACGACCGTTGTCCACATAGCATCCCTTGCGGCAAGTCTCATTCCCTAATTAATGCCGTAAAAATCCCGAGTCTAACCACCACTCCAGGCCACGTTTTTTGTCGACCATGCCTCGAGTCTCTCACGTCGAGTCCCAACTGTCCCAACTGCCGTGTATCATTTACCGCTGACTCGATTCGTAAAGTCGTCTGCGCGCAACAAGACCAGAATGAAACGAGCGCGCCGGCACGGGCCGAGTCCGAGGGGGAAACGCTGATGTGGCAGGCGATCCAGAGCGCGGTGGAGACTGCAAACGAGTATGAACAACGCAAGTCGCTCGTGAGGAATAACTCGGCTGAGAGCGTGCGCGAGGCGGCGATGTCGGCGGTACGTGCCCCACGCTTATATCACGCTTTGGCTTCCCGTGGATGGCGTATTCTAAATGGGGAAATATATTTTGTAGAATCTTATCACTGCGTTGGACGTTCTACGGATGCTGGTTGAGACTGAACGGCGCAACCATTCGTTGAAAGATAAAGTAGACACCGCTCGAGCCGTTGAAGAGAGCCTGTGCGACCGGATCTCGATGCTCGAGGCACAGCTGAGCGCCAAGACCGGCGACACGAGGTCAGCAATCTCGTCTCGTTTCTCGCTTTCGTTTCGCACAAATCGTCGTCTAACCTTTTCGTCGGTTTAGCGCCAGCTCTCACGATCTGCAGTGTGAGAACACCTCTCACTCTATCTTCCTATCAAACCTTTTGCTAATCCCCATGTAGTGCTCCTCACGCAAGTCAAGGCGCTCCAAGCGTCCGTTCGGTTGATCAAGACGGATACATCGACCATTGTACAACACTTGAACACCGAACCGCCGCTATCCCCGGCTCCGCGCATCCAAACTCAACCCCAAACTCCGGTCACGCCCGATGCATCCCCGAACCACCTCCATCGCGCTTCGACCTCATCTGTATCTACGAGCAGCAGACCATCAATTTTGCGCAAACCGCCGTCGCAAACATCCAACAACAACAGTCCACCGACTCCGACTGTCAACGTACGCGTTACCGGACCGAGCTCGACTGGAGATCAGCTGCCGCAATACGCGCAAGTAGCGCAGTCTCCGCAGCAAGAGTATTTTTTACCGCATGCTCGGACGCCGTCTGGATCGGGCTCGGGGATGATGCCATCGCCGAGACAGTTGATGTCGCCGCCTGTGACACCGGCTACTCCTGCGGATAGGTCGCTGTTCGCTATGGCTCCTTCGGTGAGTAGTTCTTAATCGTTCAGAATGGAGTAGGACTTGATGGGTTATTGTAGAGGTACGGTGCGGTGATGATGAACGGGCCTTTGCCTCCGGTACGTAGCGATCATTTCTACTCACATTTTCAATCTAACGAAATACGTTTTGTAGCTTCCCGACCTATCAAGTCCTCGGTCGCCCACCATTCCAAGCACGATCCCGTTCCCAACACCCCAAATTGGACCCGTACGTTACTCAAACCCTCTCACTTGAACAAATCCACTAACACATTTTCCTAGTCCAAACCGACTCCAACTCAATCAAGCGCCTCGAACCCGTTCCGCTCACCTAAACCTCAACCGTCAACTATGATCGCATTCCCACCTAAACCCAGCCCAACCCCCGCTCCGATGTCTGACCCAATCTCATTGCCAACCCCTACTACCTCCGCCGGCGGGCTGTTCCTCACTCCTCGAACTCCCGCTCCGGTCCCAACTCGCACTCCCGCCCCAGCCCTACGAACTATCACAACCACACACCCGTTCACAAGTCAATCTTCAAACGAGCTTTCGTTTGGATCTGGGGAAACGTTACAGCTTTTGCCCGATTCAGATTTAAGCCCCGGGAAAGACTGGGTGTGGTGTCGGACTGTGGAGGGTGCTGTTGGGTATGCGCCGAGGAGTTATTTGAGGGTCGAGTGAAAAAGAAAGGTGGCGCTGGAGATACATAGAAGGGGTGTTTGGAGTGAGTATGCTGGACCACAAGAAGACCATGGGTTTTTATATATGCTATTTTGTTGGATTTTTGTGTTTATGATGGACTTGCCCGACCCGGGACTTTTTTGGTTTCCCTCTTGCTTTGTATTGGGGGTCGGCAACCGCCCAGTACACGTAAGCAAATGATGTCCAGGCCGAAATGTCCAAACAATTTGCAACACTATAGTCCGAGCCATCTTCACACGTCGTACGACCTCAACACTCGTCTCCTCCATTTAGAAGCCCGTTACATGAGCCATAATACATAATAAAGTGCTTCAAGTGGATCGTCCTGAACAGACTGAGTTTATCTGCCTTGATTGGTACGTTACAAATCGTAAACACACCACCCAAGCCTGCAAAAAATATCTTTTTCAGAACGATCCCTTTAGTGAGGCACCCAAAGTGATTTCGCTTAATTTCTAGGCACTTGAGCGAGATGTTGTGGGAACTACGCTATATGCAAAGGTACCCACTTCGAAGCCAGGTTAATGCTTATATAAGCGATCTTGCATGAGTAATCGTAAACATGAGGGGCTTGCACATGTCTCATTTGGATTCTACCGCTTCATACTCATAGCTAGGTACGAGACGCACATCCATAGGAGCCAATTAGCTGCTTAGATGGCTCAACTTCTGTAAGAAAGAATGGGAGTAGGTATTGGTGCTACAATTTGACAAAGCTCATAATGCGCTGGCTTCGGACTCATGGGCTATCCCTCCTTCCCCTCAGATATGAGAATGCTAGAAGCCTCGTGAGCAGATGGATATCGCTCTCAAAGACAGGCAGAAATTATTCTTACGCTTGACAGACAAAGCAGCCAGCGCAGAAGAGGCTAGGTACTACACGTAGTCCTGCTCTGATCAAGCCATTAGTGGGAGCTATATGCGGAGATCTTCTTTGGCTGAGGGTCAAGGAAGTAGGCAGTCGGATCAACTAACGCATGGAATACAGTGATAATCGAGTTTAAGCAAAAACAGCCGCCGGAAATAAACAGGCGAAGATTAAGGAGGTTTTGGCAGGTCGGGAGCGTCGAGAAGAAGCAGATTTAGAGTATTTCTCTATGTGTGATGCCATTTATCCTGTTCTATTTGAGAGTGTAGACGTAGAGAACGCGGAAACATGTCCCGGCAGGGGTGTAGAGCTCTGTCATGAGAACGTAGCATCGTTCCAACTAGGTCTATGCGTGAAAAAAGTCGATTCTAAGTATCTTTGGTATGCTATGTACACTAATCCCTGATATCTAATGTGTAGCTCTTGAACCGCGCCCTGCGCGCGGCAAATAAGTGGTCGACTATTGGTGTTTGTGTTTGTGTAGTCACGTGATTTGGACAAAGATCTCCTATTGGTTGCCGACCCCCATTTGTATGTATGTAACTTCGCTTTGCTCCTAAATATATCCGTCATAAACCAGAAAAAACCACTTTGATTGTGCAATACATCCTGCCAAAAACCTGTGTCCGAGTCCGTACTGTATGTGCCATGTATAATCGTACAAATGCAGAAAACATTCAAGAAACTGTATGTTCAAAGATCAGAAATCAGAAAAAGCGAAACAGAGATATGTATGGAAACGTCCTGCGTTGTTTTTAGTTTATTCACAATTTCCCACCTCTCCCCATCTCCCAATCATCGTTATACACTTTTTGTAAGCTCAAGCATCCCAAGTAGACCACCACGCACCACCATCAATCTCCTCGTCCTCTTCCTCATCGAAAAACTCGAGCTGAACATGTCGTTCAAGCCACGCTCTATCCGACGCGCTTAACCAGTTCCTCCCTCCCCCACTTCCACCTCCACCACCTAGCTCCTCCTCATCCAGATCCGGCGCAACGCACACACGTACAGTTTGAACAGGCACACGGGCTTTCATCCGTCGTTCCACGAATTCACGAATCGTGGTACCTGGTACGCCTGTGCATGTTACGGTTCGGAGTTGGGGGCAGATTTTTTGGTCGTCTGTCATCACAGTGTCTAGTGCCGTTAACTCTTCTTCTTCATTCGTAGCAGATGGAGAGGGTAATGATGAAGATCGTCCGGATTCGTCTTGCTCTGCCATCATACCGAGTACAGCCGGATCCGCATCTCTCGCGTCCAGTTTGACAGACGTGAGATTCGGTAGACCTCGGACGAGTTGACGGAACGAAGCGGGTGTGCATTCGACGGATGAAATTTTGAGTGTTGTGAGACGTGGAAAGACGGCTGATGAGGAGGTGGAAGAGGAGATGGAGTCGAGTGAGGTAGTTGATGATCCCGCTTGAGATGAACTGGTGTGCGCGTGTATGACGCTTCGGCCTATACTATCTGCTCGTGTAATAGGAGGTCGTCCGGCGGCGAGAACTTCAAACACGCGACTCGAGTCGCCTACCGCGTCGGCTAGAGCGAGCGTCTCGAGCGCAGGGGTGCAAAACCGTTTGAGAAGCCCTTCGACGTAGTGTGGGTCGAAGCAGTCCAAAGTGAGCGAGCGTAGACCGTCTAGTTGGACTTTTATAGGCGTGTCGGTCGGGGGAGATAAGGCTGGACCGCTCGCGTTTAATATCAACGTGTGTAGATTAGGCGAGTTGGTTGTGAGATGCGCGAATTGGGTGAATGTAGGTCGTCGGGAACCTGAATGGAGCGAGAGTTGGAGTCTGTCTAGGGTCGTTGGGAGGAACGTGGACCAGTCGACGGGGATTCCGCATAGGACGACGTCTCGTAGGCGGGGAGTCGCATTATAGGAGGTGGAGGTGCCAAAGAGGGGGATGGGGGTGGGCAAGTCGAGTGGTTCGGGTTCGGACGGATCGAACTCGGGCGGGCCGTACAACCTCAGGACTTCCAACCACGGCGCGCCTATTCCTTCTGTCTTATCAAACGC
Organism: Ceratobasidium sp. 428; assembly: GCA_019623705.1. Classification (NCBI taxonomy): domain Eukaryota; kingdom Fungi; phylum Basidiomycota; class Agaricomycetes; order Cantharellales; family Ceratobasidiaceae; genus Ceratobasidium; species Ceratobasidium sp. 428. The sequence continues at coordinate 16,902 of WSTJ01000516.1, read as the reverse complement.
GCGGGAAATCGTTGCGACAGCGTCGTACATGACCTCAAACGCCGGGACGACGATCACCAAATGGCGCCACCTCTCTAATTCCCCTACCAACACCTTGAGCACCCTCGACACTTGGTCCGACTCGGCTTTGGTCGAGAAATCGAGGTAGAGATTCAACGGCGCGCGTTTAGATCGTGTTAGGTGGGTACGAAGTTTGGATAAAGGTGGGGGGTCGTTGTCCGATATGACTAGAGTGTTCCACAGAGTTGGAGTAGCTAGCGCGAGCGTGTGCCATGTTTTACAGACGAGCGAGACCAAGCACGGCAAATCGTCTTGACCAGACTCGTTCTCGGGCGACGCCGTACCGAGTTCGAATATATGAGCGAGCACTTCAGACGGGAGATCGTGGATATGAACCATGGTGAGACAAAAAGTGAGTTAATGACAGGGGGTGTAGGTCATATATTGGAGCTGTTAGCTACGTAATACCCACGAGGACACCGAGAGTGAGCTCACCGACCGACACGCCTTGTTATATACCTCGCTCTCGCACAGCATCGCGGGAAATTCGTAATTTCGTATCATCGACGCGCGGCTTTTGATTCGCGCTGACGTCCGACGCGTCACATTTGCCGTGCGCCGGTCCCTGACACGTAATATAACCATAAACTCTGATCAAATTCAATTATTTTTGTCTATTGCCCGAAATTTACACCCCACGTCTATCGCGGCCGACGCCGAGCTCACATGCAATCAGATTATAGTATCTCAGCTCGATTTTATTCCATCCCTCCAACAACCTGCGCCTCATCCTTCTGATGCGCACGCTCGACCTCTCGCTGGACCATCTCGATCGACTTGAAGTATTTCACCGTCTTGACGTGCAACTCGGCCGTCGCGTCCTCGTCGCATACGATCAGCGACCACGGGTGCATCTGTAATGCTGATAACGTCCACTGTATGCGTCATGCGTTGTCAGATTTTTTTTGGTCATTTTTCGGGCAGACTTCGGAAGATGAACTTACGAGATGGTTCACGCCCTCCTCTACATCATGTACCCGATTCCGATCCCATCAACAAAATCGTCAAGTTCCATTAGATCGAGCCCTCCATCAACAAAGCAAGGGGAGAAGGGGGACATACCGATCGCTTTGCTCAGCGCCAAACTCTTTCTCAACCCAGTCACGACCACCACGACTTCGCGCGATTCGAGAACTGTCGCTACACCCACTGTCAAAGCCATACGCGGCACTTTGCTCAAATCGTTGCCAAAGAACCGAGAGTTGGCTAGGATCGTGTCGTACGCGAGCGTTTTGATGCGCGTGCGTGAGGCTAGCGAAGAGCCTGGTGATTGGACGGATGTTTCCGGGGATGGCAGGGGTAATAGCATTGGGTGGGATTTTGTATCGATCATTTCGGGTAAAATAGAATCGGTTTTCCAGGTCAGAAAATATGTTTTCATTTCGCTTGAGTGTGGTGGGATGAACGTACCAGGCTCGTTGAACGCAATATGCCCGTCCTCGCCAATTCCACCCAAGAACAAGTCGATCCCGCCCGCTTGTTTAATCTTTTCTTCGTACGATTTGCATTCTTGGATTAGGTCGGGTGCGTTTCCGTCCAGGATGTGTACGTTTTTGGGGTCGATGTCGACTGAAAATAGAAGCCATTAGTCGAGTTTTATAAAGATGTGGGTGTAATATCGCTTACCGTGTGTGAAGAACTCTCGGAACCTAACCACACCAAAGACATTTAGACAGACAAACAAAGAGCAGCTCGTGAAACTCACATAAACGTATGATACGATTCCGGATGATCCTGCGGTAACCCGACGTACTCGTCCATGTTAAACGTCACCACATTCTTGAAACTTAGTTTGCCGGCTTTGACGAGCCCGATGAGGTGTTTGTACGTCGGGATCGGGCTTGAACCCGTTGGGAGCCCGAGAACGAATGGTTTTGCGGTGGTTGGTTTGAAGTCGTTGATTCTAGGGGTGGAATGGGTTAGTATGAGTTGGAAGGATAGGTTCTTGCTCTTGATTCGATTTATTCAGTCGGCTCAATCCGGAGTTGTGTAGACAGTGGTGATGTACATGGAGCCGACAGAAAAGCTCCACCCGTCCCACCCCAAGTTTGGAGGGGAGGTTGGAAGGAGTAAAAACACTGCTTACTTTTGGGCGATGTAGTCTCCAATATATTGTCCAACGGCCTACAATAAATTAGATACAACTCGGATAGAGGTTTAGGTTCGCAGAACATACAGAAGGATCGTCACGGATGATCAGACCTACGGTTCAATGAACGAGTTAGGGGCCAAGGCATCAAGATACTCGTGATAGAGAACAGCTTACGCATAATGAAACGAAAATAAAAGAGTAATCAAAAGACTAGAGTCGATGGATAGCGCAAAGATTCAAAAAGACTAGACACGCAGAGTACTCAAGCCCAAGCCTCAGAACAGATTCTACAGCCGACGGCCAACAGTCGAGTCAAACCGGCTCCCAAAGTCTTCACACCTCCAACTATATACCCACGCCCACACACGTGGGACCCGCCCGCGTTTCTACTTTAGTCTATGCCAGCTCAGAGAACAAGGAGAAAAAAGTGTGAAAATCGACTAGATGGGTTGATGAATCGTGAGAACGCGAGCCGAACAGCCCGGCTGGGAGATTGAGTGATTCGCGAGGATAGGGGCCATGTGGAACGAGTGACCCGTGCGTCGTCTTTTGCCGATGGTTGAAACGAACTAAGCGGTGGGCGTTCTGGAAGTGGGAGAAGGGAGGATGCGGGAGGATGCGGGTGACGGGATGGTTGTTTGGGTGTGTTGTGGTCACGAGCTGGAATTAAGGTGGAGCTGTGTATTTCCTAAATGGGGCTACACAAAATATTGGTTTTTAGCTGAGACGTTTTCTCGTATGAAAGAGTATTTGGACGTAGTTAGCGGATCTTGTATTTCTAGAGATCTTCTATCATTGATTTTATGTTTTTAATGCTCGCTTGTCTCGGTTCGCTGAAGGCTAGACGAAACAGCAGGATTTGAAGGATATATGCGCGTGACATATAGCATGAGAGCTTAGCGTATATACGGCTTAACCTCACGTAAACCTTACAGAGAATACTAAATCCAGCGGGTTATATGTCTCGATGACCACAGCTCTAACATCTGCGTGTCGGTTTATGGATACCAGGGACTTCGGAAGACGATTTCAAGGCTGTTTGAGGTCGGAGCGAGAAATTGAGGGATAGTAAGCACCACCTTTCAAGCACTACTAACGCTTCATCAAATCGGATAGACTAACACTAAGTTTTGTAGAAATATGGCGGTATTGGGCACAAATACGGCCGGTCGACCCGCGACGAGCTGGCGATGGAGCTGCGCTACTTTTTTCGACTGCCTCTCAGTGTCCCACAGTGTGGCAGAAACTACGATGCATAGAACTCTTTCCCAATAAGCATGAAATATTTCTGCAGAGCTTATGTTTACAACACACGACCACCAACCACATATGCTACTCCGCCTTGAGTACCTCATAGTGGCTGGCTGTTGCCGACCCCCTGCTACCGTCAACGGGTTACAAGCACTCATTTAGACTGACAGGTGACCCTCCGGGGGAAAGCGGTAATTTTTTGATACGATATTTATGTAACAGGTAATTATCGATGCGGTTAGACCTTTCGATGGACCCAGGCTCTAAATATGTGTACAGCTATCGTGACGTTTGGCCAAAAGAACCAGAAGGGGCGACTTGAACAGACTAGTGACTAGCGCTTGTTATTACAGCTGAAGGCGCCGTGACGATCGCATAAGGTATATTTAGCCCCCTTAAGTTAACATAGCTGCTCGAAAATGCCAGCAAGGATACGTGAGATTTCAGCACCAAATACCAGGGGTAAAACAGTATGGAATCGGAGCCTTGATCTAGCATTTTTCACACAAACAATCTTACAATACTGTATATGCAGGTGAGAACTTATAAATAAAGTACGATTAGGGATCTGGTGTAGGTTCTGGCAGCTTGAGCGCGTCCGTGATGATCCCCACAAATTTAGGAAAAACATCGTCTGGCATACACTCCGAGAGCGAGTCTTCCCCATAGATATCTTGGAAATATGACCCCAGCCTAAGTATAACAGTGACCACCGCGGGATCTGCGGCCCAACGATTACCGCATGCAGCCAATTTACTCCGCATTTTGGTACCCTTTTTTTCGCAGTGCCGTAGCAAGTTGCCTTTTTTGTCGGCAATACCGCTGAGTTTGTGTTGACTGAGACCGTCCAGTAACTCGTAAGCGGCCGGGGTCGCCTTGTCGCCACGAGCGTCACGGTGCTCAACAACACACCACAGGATCAACCAGAAGAACGATTCCAAGTCGTCCACGAAGTGATGTTCGTATTGTTGGCCAACTTCCATTTCTAATATCCGGGCGGACATAAATGTAGGAGTCCCCTAAGGCAACCCATGTTAGATCAAAGTCACAGGCAACCCATGTCACTTACAGTACGGAAGTCGATACGAGGCGCGCCCTTGTTAGTTCCAGCGACGCGACTAAAGCTTGATTCCCCTGGCGAGGTCGTTTCGCGGCCTTTTCCTTTGTCCGAGTTCGAGGCGTTAACATTCTTGTTCAGCTTGCGTCGCTTCGGCCCGCGCTCGTCCAAGTCAAAATCTTCTTCATCATCTGAGTCACCAAAAAACGAAACGCCCATCAGATCATACGTCTTGCAAAGGTCGAAGTCGTTCAGCATTCCAGTCGGATCTCGACCTAATCCGGTTAACACCTCCTGGAGCACGCGTTCCGACCTCGCCAAGACTGAATCTTCGTTCGTTACCGTTCGTGGTAACTCCCACTCTCGTTTGCTATATCCTTGCTTTTCCTTTAGCATTAGGACGTTCCCGTCGCTGATGTCTCGATGTAACAAGCCCATGTTAACTAGACGCCAGTAGCCTACCGAAGTATGGTTAAAGTACGCACATCGAGTCAATTAGTTATGAGCTTACCGAGAGTCGCATCTAATACTGCCTGAAGAAGCTCGCGCGAGCTTCCTGCTGTGCACAGCGGCGAACCAACTGTCGACATTAGGAGTCGACAAAAAATGCGTGATGTCCGGTGAGCGTACACCGGTGAACAGTCGCCTGGTTGAGCGGTTGCTGTGAAAGAGTAAGCTGGAGGGAACATACGCTAGATAATACAGAAAAACCTACTCTGGTTTGTAGCCTCTACCTTTCTCGTTTCGTTCGAAACGTCACCCTCCGTCGTCGGATCTTGGCCAACCCATGCTCCGTCCTCATCCGGTGTCCTATCCAAACACTTTCCACACGAGTTGTCCATTGACCTTCCGCACCCCGGAGAGTCGCATCTCTTGAATACATCACTGTGCCATACGTACTGTCCCACTCCATATATGCCAACCAGCCGCTTGAGCACCGCCCCCTCCATTGCCTTGTTTGGATCCCGCCACATCAGCTTCAGCACGTAGTCCCGCGCCCCAAGCACCTCGATTTCTTGCTTAACGGGTCTTCCCTCACTCCTTTTCTGAGAGCGTGTTTTGATGCCCCCTTTGGTTTCCTTCAACTCTTCCGAGACTTCGACACGAATTACCTCTCGCACGCGCAGGGCGATCGTCGCGCGGCCACGTATAGTCTTGCGATGGCACAGTATGCGCATCACTTTGAGTCGTCTAGTAGGTGACTTTGACGGTGTGCCTGTTCCAGTGCTGGGTCCAGGTGTGGCAGTCGAGGCTCCAGCGGTGGCGTCAGATTCCGGCTCGGATGGAAACGCGCCAGCAGGCAAATCGATGTAGTACTCCAGGCTTCCGTCGCTTTTGGGTCGTGTCGTAAACGCTATGTCGTATCCAAACGCTTCCTCGTCCAGCAGCATCAATCCAGCAAACGCCTCGCGGAATTCCTTGCGTTGCCTACGCATGTCGATCTTTGTCGAGTAGAGTATCCCGCTCCGATCGAACCGTACGAACGTCGCCTCCCACTCGCATATCAGCATCCCGTAAACGTGACGGCGGTGCAGTTGGTTCCCAAACACTGCGCGCGCATACCGAGCAAGCTGTATCAGTCCCTCATTGAATCTGGATGCGTCCTTCTTGACTTCCATCGACATCCTAACGGTTTCCCAGTGTCGAGTTTCCCCGTCGAACAAAACGATGTCGGGCTTGTTTCCGGTTGTGTCCTCCCAGTGCGCTGGGATGGGTTCCGAATCGACAGGGAGGAAAGCAGATACCGAGCGATTTTGTCCCGCGTTGTCGTCGACAGCTTGCTTGATCTGGTTGAGGATCCATGCGATGGGCTGGTATAGATCTGGCTCTGCCCGGATGCTGGGAAACGTGTAGTTTTCGAGAGCATTCTCGCATCGGTTGAGGACAGTGTCTAGTCTAGCTTGATTGACGGTCAAGTAATTCTTGACAAAGTTGGGGTCGTGGAAAATGGCGCCCTCCAGCTCGGCTCTCAGCATCTCCTCGATTTCCTTCTTCTCGGGAGCTTGGGAAGTCGCAATGGAGGTGGACCCGTCGTCGACGTTGAAGGAGGGAGTGGTCGGGTGGAACTTAGTTCGCAAAGAGGTGCGAGAGTCTGCGTGGGTGTAGTTGGAACTTGCTTTCGAATAGCGCCCGCTTCCAGGGCGGGTGGGACTTTCGAATGTGGTGCTAGACTCTGTCGTTTCAAGGCTCGGCGCAGAAAAGACGGGTTCGGTAATCGACTCAGACTTGCGTTTTCTGTTTATCGACGGACCTGGAAGCGAATCTGTCGCACTGTATCGAGATTTGCGTGGGGGGGCCATGGCGAGATCAGAGACTGGCTGGTGGTTGGCCAGCACCTCACTCACCTCCGTTAGCTCTTATACTACCGTACGGGTGGCAACTTCTTGCGCGTGTTCGAGAGGTCGTCGAGGTCCACTTCAGGTCGAGAGAACGTGATTTACGAACACGCGTTCATGGCCCAAGCAGTCGAGCAAACATCAACAAGTCTAGGGTCACATCCATGGTTCAGTCCCTAGTAAATTCACTCTCCGCAAATAGCATCACAGTAGTCACATACCACCCACCCAATAGGGTGCACAAAAGCGAGCGTGGGGTTCAGAAAGACTTGAGTCACGTAAGTTGGAAGGCTTTACCTCCTAAGCGCTTGTCACTGCAAAGTGGCCCCCCACAGACCGCGGAGTCAGCGCCTGTGTGCGCCGGGTTGTGCCGCAAATATTGGCGCATGCTAGCGGAGTCTGCGCGCTCCTCACAGCCGCAGATCATGCTCACCCTGCGATGGTTTCGTCCACGCCTACGTCCGCCTACCGATCAGTTAGCGGCGCCCGGCATGACGCCTACTTCTGCATGACGAGATGGTACGCGCCGGTACAGGCCCCGCCGGCCGGCCGGTTGGTGCCATCCCCCGCCGGCAAGCACTCCGCCAACCGACGCCGGTCGCCGGTTGTCACTTGTCAGCAACCTGTATGCAGGTGTCTGCCAGCGCCAACCGATACCGGCTTTGCTTGTCTATTTAGGGTATTTTGTCCAGATCTGGGCGATAGAAATGTATAATAAAATGCGTATATTAAATTTGCTACTAGTACACGTTCGTCTCAGACGGTGCAACAATGGATAGCCAACGTGAATAGTGATACCAGCTGTCGTATGGTGGCAGGATACACCCATGACGCGGGAGTCGACGAGCAAGGCCATCGTCGATGGTCGGAGTTCGAACGAAATGATCTGTTGTACGGGTTTCATAAGTGTCGGTCACAAGCCTCGCGGAACGGACAACAAGCAACTCACGGTGAAGGAGTATGATGTGTGCGTACGCGCTACTGAAGACGATGTGAGGGCGGGGAGGGATCGCGTGGTCAGTCGGGCCGGAGCAGCGGATGTAGAGCGACTTACCGGTGCGAGGGCGGTGGTGGAGAGGTGCAGGTTCCCACCGCCCCACTCGGCTCCTATATAGGCCAATTTCGATCCGCCGCCGCGATCCGAGCGCACATGATACGCAGACTCGTGCCGACCGAGGGCGCAACATGTTGGTCTGTGTGAGCGCATACATGCGCTTGCCAATGCTGGACCGTCAGGCGGATTTCAAGCACTCGAACAGTGAGATACGGAGCAAAATGTTTATATATTGATTCAGGTAGTCGATATACGAGCGAACAGGCGTGGTAGGCGGGCGGGGATGTCGAGCAACTAGACCTCGACGGGCCGCGTCGGTTTGCGTGATACGCACCTGCGCCGACTTGTACAATCCAGCGTCGGTCTTTCCTTGGCGCAGACCGGGATTATGGTAGATTCCCGTCTGTGGAGTGCCGACTGGCCCATCTTGGTCTGTGGTGACGAGCAGGTCGAGTACCGAGGTGGGCGGTGGTCGGAGTCAGCACATCGCTTACTTTCAGGGTCTGTGCCTGTAAGCGGGCTGGTCTGCGACCCTCCACTTTGCAGTGTGTGTAATTGGTAATGTGTGATATGGAACTGGCAAGTCTCACGGTACAAGTAGCAAATGATGATTGAAAGACCGGGGTTCAAATGCGGATAATATAATATTAATTCATGGCGCGGGCCTAACCGTAACTACCAGTATTTCCTTCCGGGTGCAAACCCGCCGTAGTAGCCTCTTGCATCTTTTCCCTCACCCGCGTTCCCTCTAAACTGATTGATGGCTTATTAGGCCTCAGTGTTGGAGATCTTCTCGCGACAGGATTGCACATCCACATGGCGATTCGAGTTATCCTCAATGTGATACTATGCTTGTCCTGCCTCGTCCTCCTGCGGCGTCGGTCTGTCTTGGGGAGACTACCTTAATGGGCCACTGTTCAAAGCTTGCCGTGTTATTCATGGACGCCGACTAAGCCCCAATTGATCCAAGCTTACGGGTGTGAGACTTTCTAAAAAGCCTGTTTATTTGAAGTGGCGGCGTGTCCGGGGATATCTATGTTTTGTCAGATTGACCCAAGCTAGATAGACGTTTAGAGGCCTTGCCAAAAGACATTGTAACGATAGGAGTGCGCTCAACCGATTGGTACAAGTATGTGAGACTAATTCAAAAGTCCAGATACTCAGTACGAACTGGCTGATATCGAGTATACGAGTAACTATTACAAGGTAGCTATTTTCTCTAATGCTTGTCCAGCGGAACTTCTTTCGTAGGGAGTTCTGGCCCACAGCATATTGGCCAAACCCCACACACCGGCAGCACAAATATCTTGAGAATAGGGCTTTACTCCATCAGATATGCTGCTAATCGCGCCAGGAAGATCATATCTCTCGTAGGGTGATTGATTGCTTAACACCTTGGCTCACACGGGCGAATCAGTTACTAGCCTGGCATTCCGCAACCCAATACTACCTACCGCAATCAACAGACATCCAAGCGCCCATAGGTCAGTGTATCTGGTAGGGTAGGGTGAGAACGAATCTGTGCTTTCGTTGAATAGCACTGGCGCATGCCATCGTGATGGATTCAAAGCGATATGTGGGCTGTATACGACGCGTGCTAACATCGGGCGATCTGAGTGCTCGTATTGACAGGCGAACTCAAACCTGCTTAGTTTTGCAATGCCCTTTCGATCGACAAGAATTGTTTCCTAAACGTATAGTTGAGTATGAGTAAAGCTCGCCGCCCCTTAAGGTTAGTTTTGGTACCGTTGAGAGGTTGCCGTGGACTACTGAGCCGGTTGGAACCTGATCGTGCAAATAAAGAACAGCATTCGTTACTCCTTGGATCTGAACTAGACATAGTCAGACAGCGAAGCAGTCAACTATAACCACGCATATATCGACTCGCCAGGTTCAGTCGGTCCTGAAAGCTGAGATTTTGAGATTGTGCACGGCAGTACTGTGAAACAATAACTCAAATCTACCAATGGTCACTCACCGCAGTTAAGGTATACTTACCTCCCCTAACGTTCCATTCGAACAAAACTCAGTTAATATTGCGGGTGCCTGGGGTCGACTAACTGTTCCCGCGTGTGTGTCATCATACCCCAAGAGTGTACAGACGTTGGGGTGTTTCAACTGGCGCAAGAGGGCCAGTTCGTGATGAATGCCCTTTTGAATGGTGAGTGGGTAACTTCCACGATAATCTGAAAAATTGTGTGCCAACCTGCTTAGCGGAGTCAAGGAGGTCGCCTGAGAGAACTCCAGGTACCAATTTAATGCCTTTCACGTTCACCTACGTAAATCCAAGTCACTCACACCCTATCAGTTGTAAAACTGCGAAGACAACGTACCTCAACCGAACGACGAAACAATCCAGGAGAATACATCCCACTAAATAAAGCACGTTGAGCTCTGAAAATGGAGATGCATAACTATAGCAGTATTACCGCCACCACCAATAATGAAGGTCAATAACTTCTGCGCCTTTGTAATTAAACGCTCGTCTGTACGTGATTTTAATTAGCTATATAGGTCAACCTTCTTTCTCAAGCATACCTCCAACTGCCCCGACAATGACCTAATATTTTCTTTTTTGGGGGATCGGGGATGGTTACCTTACCCGTGAGATTGGCCACGTCCGGCGAGATGTGAGATAGTTGGCGGCTGACATTATCTAACAGTGCAGTGAGATCGGAAAGGCATTCAGTCGCGGTAGGTCTTTGGTTTCCGTCCTGGTTCCAACAACGCAAGATCGCTGCCAAGGTCCCATTGGTGATCCAAGGTGCGTTGGGCATAACATGACGACCACCAAGCGGCCCCATGTTGGATAACTGAGCCATGGAGTATGGTGGAGCGCCGTCGATGATATTCGAGATGACCTCGTGCTCTGATTTCAGTCCGGGATATGGATCGACTTCAACATACATCTATAAGTTTGCAAGTTAAGACAGTAAACGAAGCTATATGCGGTTTCTCACCCAACACGCAACGCATCCAAAGGACCACATATCGGCGCGAGGGGTTGGCCAGGAGCTATCGTCTTGTGTAATTAGTTCAGGACTTAGATACCGCGCTGAAATGGCGTCGTCGTTCGGAGCTGTGGTCTGAGTATTGGTCGGAAGATTCGCCGTAAGCCTCGCAAAACTTATCAGAGTCAGTTTTAGATTTCCCTTGCTGTCCGAGAGAATGTTGCTCTATTGAAGAAGATGTGTGTTTGTTAGCAAATAAACCTTCACGGAATGCACATACTGGAGTCAAATCCCCGTGGGCTAGAGGAGAGGAGAGGTTATGAAGGAATTTAAGCGCTCTTAGAACTTGCAACATCTAATATTTCCCAGTATTAAGACTGAGTGCTCGAGCCTTTCAGCCATTCAAGATGGTTTACTCACGCAGCGGACAGGGAAATACTCGTCGAATAACGAAGCTGCCTCAAGAGCCTGGCCAAACGGTATGCATTGCTGTACCAGTAGAACAACATTTACTCACGTCTCGTAGGTTCCCCCCGTCACAGAACTCCATTACTAATCCCGGGTACTTGCCATAGGATGTATCGAGTCCAAGCAGCTCAATGATATGCTGGTGCTTGATGCTCAGTCGTTCCCGTACGGCCCGTCGCAACCCCTTAAGCAGGTTGTTTGTTCAGGTCGAGATAGGAACCTATTTCAGAAATACAGACAATCTCGTACCTGCTGGAGCGGGTCGATTGTAAAACCATGCGAGCCCAATCCTCCTGGTGCCCGAAGTGCTTTTACTGCAAACATCTGAGAGGAGCCAGATGAATTAGGGTTTGGTGGAGCGACACCACTGAAGTAGCTAAGTAGATTCCGGCAAATGTGAGTTTTCACTCAGCTCAAACCCAACAAATAATGCTTACTGCCAGACGTCCGCCATTCGCTGCATTGATATCTTACTTTTATCCAGTCGTGAGAGTGAGTTTGCGTAATCTTGAATGCCCTCTGGCCAATCAAGCAATTCTTCGTCGAGACCGTTCGCGGAGTGAAGCGGCGTACTGGTTGAAGGATTCAATTGACCTCTCTCGATTAACTCATTGATGGCACCTAAGAGCGAAGTGGACGTCGGACGTGCTACTTGATGAGGATGCCAGCACTGTTTGATTATACCCCAGAGGGTATCAGTCAGACAGCTCGCAGCATATGGGAACTCAGGTTTGGTGCTTGGTGCTCTTCCAGATTTTATAGCCAAACTAACACGATGCTCGTTTGTGATAACGTGATATGGTCGGAGTTGGCTGAGAATCTGGGGGTGGATATCAGCGTCAACTCGATCCGGCGGAAGCACGAGTTGGGCTTACCTCGAGTGCCACACACCCATACGCCCAAACATCAGAAAAGATAGTCGGCTTGCTTTTGGGATCCGTAAAAAGCTCTGGGCTCATATATCGGGACGTGGCGTGAAACTTGGAGGATAGGTCAGACACGGTAGGCTTGGCGCTATCGTCAGTAAACCTAGAGTGACCAAAATCGCAGATTTTGGGCGTTCCGGCTTCGGTAACAAGGATGTTAAGCTGCAGTTGAAAGTTTAGCCTAATCAGAAAGTAGACTTCGGACGCTCTAAACTCACGCCTTTAAGGTCGCCATGTACAATGGAGAAGCTATGGATATATGCGAGGCCCCTAAGCGTACCGACCAGCTCCAATTGAATTGATCAACATATTCCGCGCTACCATTGAATCCATTTACCAATTCTACCCGGTGAGGTTTATAAATAGGATCAACTAGGTACTGAACATACAACTCTGCAATCGGTCACATGGGTTTATAAGAAAAAACCCACCTCGGCAAGTGTAGCCATACAGTATTCGCTCACAGAAGATGGCATCCCGTCCGGAGAGTCCAGCACACCCACAAGTCGTAATAGATTAGGGTGACCGATCTCTCCCTGTAATGTTCGCCACACTCCAAGTTCTCGGTTGAGTTTCTGTGGTAGGTCATTCATTCGTGCGAGTGTTGACGTGTTGGAGATAATCTTACTCTACGTGCTTTCGCTAACACGAATTCCGGATCGATCCTATGTGTTTCAATACGAACTGTCTTGATGGCAACCTAGAATCGATTTGGTCGTAGTGCTCAAGGTTTGGAGTAGCGGTGTATAAATTACCTTTAGTTTCGGCGCCCCGGGTTGTTGAAATATACCGCTGGCCAGAAAACGCGTATCAGTAAGGGTGAGTTTTGATTAAACGATGAGCAGCTTACGGGTATACATCCGCAACTCCTCCTCGCGCAACTTGATCCTCACTTGCGTGAGTGTTCTCCACAAAAGCAGATACTTCAGGAATACCCAGGGATCTCGCTGAAAGCATAGCTGCGTCGCAACTGAATAATAACGCTATTCACCGAGGGCCTCGAAGGCTGGAGGACGCCAGACCGTATCGATAATATGTCTCACGGCCGGAGAGTGGAGAGATGCATTTTACACCGAGATTTCGCGCCAAACTCGTGTGAAGGCAAGATGACCATCTGAAGGCTGGGCGGAAGCCAAGGTTGGAGCATCTCTGCAAAAATAACAAATGCACATATTCGAAAACTAGCACTCAGCGACTACCAACTCGAGTATGCTAAATTACTGTCCGACTGAGTAATATACGAGCCGAATTAGGAGCGATCGGCGAGGTTGAGGTCAAACAGCAGCCGAACTTATGAATCGGCTGTACCAATAAAGCCGATATTTGGCTTTGACCAAGCGACCAATAACAAGTACAATTGCTCAACCATTCTACAAACGCGAAAGGACGATACCGCTTCCGTTTGGAGGTTGGTCAATAATCTGTGAGTTACAATACATAGGGAAGACTTACCAATGGGTAAATTAGTCTGGCCGGTCCAAGGATTCTTTATGATTGAGGTGAGACGCAGCCTGCAGAGGCGAAGAGTGTTGTTTCGGCTGGGGTACCAGGTTCACGCGGTGCCATGAGCTGATACTCAGAAGACAGCATATACGTACTCTGATATTGTGTATGCTCACTCGTCAATTTCTAAATCAGTTTAAGGCTACTGTGTAAGCCCCGGCTCGAATACAGTACTTGATTGGCTCGCGAGTAGATGTTTCGGTTGGGATTTAATTTTCACAATAATACGGCATTGTAATTGTTGGGCGGCGGAGCCGCCAGATAGGGGTTGGATCACGTGTGTTTCCGTCACCTTGCTTCTGCAAGGTCACTCACCCCCCCTAAATTACACGCAAAAATCTGCAATCCACGGATCTGGCGCTTATGCTTCTGAGTGGCACCGGCTTCGAACTCCTCCGACAAACCTCCCGCGCAACTCTTGCAACACACAGTATCCTCTAATGCGGTAAATATATTTGAAAAGACTCTTCACCATGGACTTGTTAGCTTTGAATAATGTCGCGCGTTTAAATGTTCTTGGAATCGTGTACTTAGTCGACGGAATCGTAGGACTGGCATTTCAACGGTCTTGCGCACAACATCGCCGTTTCCGTATCTAAAAGTCTACGGACTAGCGTATACACTTAACTAAGGCCCAGTAGGCGAGCGGCTAAATCTATTTGGCTGATAACGCTGCGCATATATGGGTTACGGTTGTGTTCCATTTACTAATGGTGGCTTTACTGTGCCGAGCACGGAAAAGTCAGCTTGCAGTTCTAGTTCTCGAGTATTAGATTAGCAGAGCTTAAAGATACCCAATTTCTATGCAACAGATTTGCTAGATCCTAACTTCAGCGCACATCAGAGCGCCAGTTGCAATATAGTTGTGATTACTGTTGCTCGTAACAGGACTTGCCACTTTCAATACACACCAACGAGAACCCATTTACGACACAGATCTGAACTACGCTCTGGATAAGGGCAGTCGAAATGCGGCAGATTTCGCGCGGCCGGATCAGAAGGAGTTGTTCGTCTCTATATCAGTATATTATTGGTGGGTTGTATCTAGTGTCTGGGAATCTTTTCTAAGGCCGCTACTCAAAACTAACGTTGTAGCTACATGCTATGCGACCCCAAATTGAGCCTTAAGAGCAGTATTAAGGTATTTAACATTACGGGATGAGAGCTTGCAAAGAGTCAGTGCTCAGCTGAAGCAAGGTCAGTGGCGCGGAACGTGCTGCTTCTAGTCTGTATAAAGTTCGTGTATATACATCCGGTTCTGGGGGATTCCTCCCCTCGACCATGTTCTCTAGTTCATCGTAGTCGCGTGGTCGCGACGCTCTCGACCTCGCGCAACAGTAATTAGACATCTTAAGCTGTGACACAGAGCGGATAGCTCATAGAGTTGCATACAGGGCTTTTTTGCTTCACCTGATTTCTATTAGTGGTGGGTACTGGAAACGAAGACCGAGTCTCCAAGTTCAACCGGCTCGGTGCAACAAAGCTAGAGGCGTCACGCCTTTGCCCAAAAACAGAATTTTTGCTATGAGTGCACAACCAAGATACAGAATCTCGTTCCCCTACAAATAGGTAAGAGGTACCACAGGCGTTGGGCGAGACGAGTCGAAGCCAATGGCGACGAGACCGCAAAGGCGCCCAAGGTTCGGCTAGAGGCACTAGGCCGTCAGGCATTTGGCGCGAGGCGTGTTCTGGAGGCGTGGTGTGGTCGTGGGGATGAGCGAGAGCGTTCAGTATGCAAGCATGCGCAGCGCGTTGCATCGAAGCAGTGCACTAAACCGGAGAGCAGGTTAGGATGACGCTTGAAGTCATGGCTTGAGAGCAGCGTGATATATAGCGTTCGCTTCACACGAGTCTTTAAAAACGACAGTTCTGGCATTGGAAAACGACCAAAGGATCTGGTAAACACTTGAAAGGAATGATTTGAAGCTCAACCAAGCCTTTTGTTGAGCCAGTCGGCGTTAAGCTACTCATGCCGATATTTGGGTGTATTGACGGATCCAAAACCCTCGCAGCACTCAACCATCACCCCATTTGGCAACTTTTACCGCCTGGACACAGCGTTACCCAGGCACCTCGGACATGCGACGACAAGATAGCCGCTTACGCTCCTCTCTTGTTCTATCATGGAATCCGATCTCGAGATCTGAAGGGTATTCATTTATCTTAAAGGCCTCAGGGCAGCTACTGGCACCCCCAGGCTCCTCTTCCGATCCAGCTGCATCTATCTAGTCCAAGTTGCGCACCAAATGCATCATATACTTGATCCCATTAAGAGGACATGGCGGCATAGTCGGGCCAGCTCCGACACATCGTCTCTGAATGTTCCCGAACGTCATGGTCGGAGAGGCTCTCGCTCCCGCTCTCCGTCCCCCAATCCCTCAATATCGTATGAGCGCCAATACGGACTGGCGCGACCCGAGCCAGCTTTATCACCACTGCAGCCGCAACCGCAAGTGCAACCGCAAGCCCAACCACAAGCCCAACCACGCATCGTACAACCGTATCCGCAGCAGCAATTCCAGCCTCAATATCAGACCCAGCCACAGCCAGATAATGACATAGTAATGGCCGATCCCGTCTCTCCGCCTCCACGGCCTTCTCACCACAACAGGGCATCGCTCTCAGTTCCTTCGATTGCCGCTCCAACCCCTCACCAGTATGGATCTAACTTCTCCAACAACTCGACGCGTTCGCGATCGCGGTCGCCCTCTACTCTGGCGCCCCCAGAGAATGAGCAGCGGGCATCGATGGCTCTGAGCACCCAGTGTGCGCTATCTCTGGCGACGGTCGCTGCAGAATTGGCGCCTATCCCGTGCATCGGCGTGTTGGTAGGCTGTTTGACAATGGTGTTCCAGGCTGTAGAGAAGTCGCGCGTGAACAAGTGAGTTGTGTTGGATATTACACTTGATGTGTATTGACGATATGTTCAGGGAACAATGGAAGCTGTTGCAAGGTCGCTGTGTGATGGTCAGTCGTATCGCCGGCGCTCAAGTGACGAACTATGGGGGAGAGCACTACAATGGGCTGCAACACGCATCTGAGATTCTTCACGAGTAGGTTCTTGATATGAACTCGTGGGATCGTTATCTGACAATTGTTCGGTAGTGCAATCACCCATATCGGCGAGCGTGCCCATTATTGGAACCAGATGCATGAGCTTGTCGCATTTGTGCAATTCCAAGGAATTAGCGAGGAAATTAGGGG
>WSTJ01000515.1:0-23428 GCA_019623705.1 Ceratobasidium sp. 428 | reverse complement strand
GTGGCGTACGCGAGCTGTTCCTCGGCGGATGGGCTGTCCAAGCAGACAGGCGAATGTAGGAGACGGGTCGCGATCGTTGAGGATGTCTGGAGATAACCCTGACGGGCGGTTGAAAGGGCCTGGGTTGGGTAAGGCGTTGATGTAGGATATTGAGAGAATTGGGAGGTCTGCACGTCCGGCTGGGGTACCGCCTCGGAAGGCTCGTAGTACACCTGGGAGTCGCGCCACGATCAGTTCATGACGTCAAATAAAGCCTAAGAGTACGAGATGACTTACCGGCTCGACAGGAGCCAAAGCTGGAGCAACGAGAACGGAAGTTCCACCCTCGTTGAACGCCGCGCGGCGGTACAACGGCGAAAGAGCGAGGGCAGAGGTAGCATGGATGTCGGTAAGACTACGCGATCGCTGGATTTTTGCATGGTTAAGCGAATGTTTTGGTCGGCGACCGGGGTATGGATTTGTTGAACGTGGGTGAGTGTTTGAGTGGCGAACAGATAAGGAGGTCGGGTCGTGGAGTGTGGATGATTGAGCAATGGGCGTGGTACACGAGGGGTGCGTGCAGTCGTAGCCCGGGCCACAGCCACATGTTGGATTGGTGCGCGAACGAAGGCAGGGAATACATTTCGTGCCGAGGACAAGAACGCGGTGAGGAAAATAGTCGAGATCGTGCATGGAAGGGACAGGAACGATAATCGGCGAGTCAAAATAATAACGATAAGTTTCGGTAGACGAGTCAATAGAGAGTCAATGGAAGTCAAGCATATTGTTTTCAGAGTGCAAGCCGCGGGCAAGTTCGTTGTACGTTATGGGTAAGCATAGTGGGAATCCAAATTAGGGAATGCAAAACCGAGAGGGTGAAGCAGGTGGGAGAGATACGAGCCCAGGATCCCAAGGAACAAGTCAGACAACAGCGACGGCGGGGAAGGAGACACAAAATCGAGGCGATGCATGATACCGAGCGCCGAGCCAATAGAAAAAACACCAAATAAATGAGGGGTGGGGGGAGACACGAGGTAGGGAAATCGACGTAACAGGATAAGGTATGATTAGCCTACATCACACCAAAACGGGAAACCTCAGGGACGTACGTGGTTTCCATGGTTTCGAACCAGGGTTGATGCGTCGAGCGTCGTCTCAGCGACAAGCGGGATGCGCTGCGAATTGGAGGCATGGTCGATGCATCGCTCAATAACGCGAGCGCCTGAGTATTGGGATAGGAAATTGAGCAATAACGCTCACAAGGTGGCAAGTGTAACATGGAATAAACTTACCATGCATATAATGCCCTTGTACGGCCATGCTTCGGAGATCTCGGTGGTTTCCAGAGCTGCGCCTCGATCCAGGCATACTCTTCGCACGAGCGGTGTGCGTATGCGAACCAAACTGGGACACGCTAGGCATAGCGACGGTATGTGCGTGGGTGGCCGAAGCGTCAGGAGAGTACGTAGTGTATTCGGCACAGTCCGCGTAATTAACCAGCTTACGCCTCTTGGTTGTGTTGGCTGGGCTATGACGTTCAGCCTGTTCGATACGGTGGATTGACGTCAGATCTAAAGCGTCAAGCAGGGCGGAACATACGTACCGGGTTCACATCTGGTGCATTAGCACCCTGGCGCGCCACCTAGTTAAGACGTGAGTATGTCGCCAAAATCCTAATAATGTGTATAAATGCCGAGGCTCACCGAGTTATAGTCCTTAATATTCCATCGTCTAGGTGCGAAGGTTGCATTAGATTAGAGCGAGCACATATATATATATATATATATCAATTACTCACCGCTCTTTGAGGGAAACGGCCGGCATGAGATGTGTGTAATGGATAAAATGAGTGACAAGGGTAGGAGGCGGATCGGAGCAAAAAGGTAAAAAGCGTGCAACAACGCGAACAAGCACAAGGCGAGTTCCAGAATCAAAAACAAGCGCGAGAGTAAGAGGCGAGAAGTTGGGGGGCCGAACAGTCCATTCAGTACCGAGAGGACCTTCAACGAGTTCACGTGTATCGCATGGTATCCGCGAGCTGAGCGAAAACGGTGAGCTACGAATTGAAAGAACAAAAGAAAACGTACCGGTAATGAATTACGTCTCTCCTCCCTGCTGACCCCAGTGCCGGATGAGCTCGTACCAGAAATAGCTCGCAAATGTGTTGATGTAAAAGGTTTCGCACAACTGAAGCACGTCGGAGTAATAAAGTAGCTTCGAGGCTGGGTGGAACGAGCGATAGTGAGGCGCCAGATGGCATGTTAGACGAAGGTCCTCCAGAGGGAAGACGGCCGCAATGCGCTGGCCGTGCTGGATGGATCGCGTGGAGGTGAAGAGTCCAACTGGCGCCTCTGGTCGTGGGGGGATTTCGTTGAACATTTCGACGTACGCAAGCTTTCCCTCATAAAGCTCGCGCCGCTGAGGGATTTCGAAAATTGCCTTCACGCGCCCTGCGCGATACCCTGGAATATTGTGTTAGCAACGTAAAATACATGTAAGAAACGACTCACTTTGGATACCACTTCTATTTGGGTACATCAGCACGAGGGCAGTGTCAAACCGAGCCGGACGGCATATACGTTGGAAGCGGTCGATTTTTTCGGGCCATGCGCGTATGACGTCGAGGCTAGGACCTTCGGAACGCTTGAAGGGGGGAGGCGAGTGGACAAGGCGAGCGCGCGACCAAAGATTAAGTTTAAAATCAGCTTCAACGTCGGCGTTAGTTGTACCAGGGCAGGCTCGTTTGACGAATGTCCGGAGGGCGGTGTGGATTTTCGGCGCGCCGTGGTGCTCAGCAAGATAAGCCAAAGGTACGTTCGGGATCGTCGGGGTCTTGGCGATTACATACTCAGGGACGGGATGGAAGCGCGGGGGATCGGCAGCCGCATTGCCGCCCGCCTGTGGCTGTTCGGCCTCCCACTTACCACCATACCCACTACCAGGTACGGGTCGACCGTTGATGAGCCAGTCGTCAAGCTTTACCCCGATCTCTACCCTAATCGCCGCGTCGTCGATAACATCTTGGTATTCTTCCTCTTCCTCGTCGTGCCATTCGTCCCAATCCTCCTCCTCCAAATCTTCCTCGTCTCGACCATCGAGCCGAAGCCGCGGAGCATCCGGAATGGCCTTTCCGAGCTCTTCAAGGTACGCCGCGTGCATCGCAAGCGCTTCCATACGCTGAATATATAACGCCATTTGCTTTGTCGCGTTGACCTTGTTCGACGCACGATATCCCATCTTGGCAAAGTCGATATGCAACCTCTCGGACGTCTCGGTGTTGTATCCGTCCGGCGTCCCAAGTTGACGGATAAGGTAACTATAGTGCTCAATCATGTGGATCTTCGGGATCCCATGAAAAGCTTTCTTTGTTTTTACCGCCCCCGCCCGTTTGAAGACCGCCTTGTGCTCGTGAAAGGTACGTAAAGCGGTTTCCATCGCCTCAATTTCGCTATCAGATAATGACGACGAATGCGCCAAATAGGCAAAATCCAACAGCGCGCGCGCAGCAACGACGACTTCCGGGTCATCGGCATCCGATATCACTGGTAAGAGAGTTTTCGCCATTTCTTTTAGCTCGCGCCCGGTCCACTGGGAAACTGACGTTATCCCGTTTTTGAAGTGACGCATCCCGTGATGCTCGGGCATCGTTTTATGGCGTTCGTCCACCTTTGCGTCGCCGATTATATGCCGCGCCCACTTGGTAAGATGATCCTTCAGGACTCCTTTATGCAGCTGATGCAACAAATCCGGCGTTAGAAAACATCCCACATTGACATACGGGTAAGTCTCCCAAAACGGATTTTTAACCATGAGCAACCCCAGCCGATCGAACTTGGCGGTTCCCGAGTCTCGATGCTCTTTCATAACGTCCAGGATCAGGTCGCGATTACGAAGCGGTGAGTCTGTCAAATCTCCTCGCTCAGTTGGTCTGACCGTGCACAACGGGCAATGCGTCTGTTTCGTGCAGGCAATCCTACACTGCTCCGGAAAATCACCGACGTATGCCGCGAGGCATGGGTATATGCGCCGAAGGCCGCCGTCCCCGCACATGACTTCGACACCCTCTCGGCACGCGTCCTCCAACAGCTGAAGCATGACCTTCATGCACATCAGCAAAAGGGGTTTTTTGCTTGAAAGTGCTTTGCGCAGCTTTGGCCAAAGGGACCTACCTGTTTAAGTCCTTTCAAGATATTAAATTTTCTGAAGTGCTTTGAAGTGCTTCAAAGCTGGGTCACGTGACTTCACAGCACTTATATGCTAACATAAGATGTCTATTCAAGCTCATTCAAGGACAGGTATGATACCTTGATATTGCTTGAAAGTTACATGACAAAGCTTGAAAGGCACTATGCAGGTATTCAGGTTGCATAACATTAAGTAAGTACTAAAATTTGTCTAGCTGTATTTGATGCACGGAGATCAGCTCGAGGCTGGATTTTCACAAGACACGTTTCACTGTATCAGGGTACATATGCAGCACACTGAAATTTATGTTGTGAAGGCAGCCCACAATGATCATAGTGATACGTACATCCGCCAAAGCTGCGCATATATTCACAGAATATGCCTCACAGATTATGCATTTTGTATATAAGCTACAACATATCCATGGCAGTAAACAGCCCTTTCACCCCTTCCAAGTCTGAGCTATTATGCACGATATGGTCCATCTAATCCCCTGCTAAACCACCAGCCCTGAGAGCCTCCATATGCGCGGGGAATCAGTCACAGGCTATAGCACCAAGTCATACTTGAAACCACGGCTCACCAGCAAACACAAGCTCGCCGTCCACCACGGAGACATCGGCACCAACCAGCCCGCCATCGACGACGACGACGACAAGAACAGGGTCTCCTGCACCACAGGCACTGACGCCAAGGAGCACTGTGTGAGCCAATGCTGCCTGATACCGTTTTCGCTGAGACAACCCTGCTTGCCCTCGCTTGCACGGCGCCGGAGTTGGATAACGCGATGGGCATGCTCACATGCCAACCTTTGCACCTCAGTAACGTGATCAATGGTGCGCGCAGAGTGCCCGCTATGCAGTCCGCAGCCAAGAGACACATGCGGAGTCTGCGTACGAGGATGAATGATCGTGTCTGGATGCGACAACTGACGATGTGCGGTTACACCCGCGTATCTGGGGTTTGTCCAAGCGTAGCGGTGTGTTCAAGGCGCCTGGGGTCACAGGCGTAGTGTGTCTTGTTGTGCGCTGTGGGTTGTGTGGGTCAGGCAGTTGTAGCCCCGTTCATCAGACCAGCCAAGCGTCGCAAATGGCGTTCGCATTGGAGCGGCAGCGCGCGCGTGTTGCCCAGGCACATACCAGACAAGAGGGACGCATCAGCGGCGCTCGATATCGAGAAATGAATGAGTGACTTACCGTTCAAACACTCGGTCAATCAGACCGGCTCCGCTTCAGTTTCCCGGCATCAAAGACGGCGCCGATGTGGTCAGGAGGCGAAGGCGGAGGGGGCAAACGGCCAGGTATTGGTGGTTAGCGCGCAGAGACACTGAGACACGAGAGAAGAAACATAGAGAAAAAGACAGCGCTCAGTCGAGGTATGCAGCGGCGGTGGGCAGAAAGGCGATCCAACAAAAGCGCCAACGCTACGGACTAAGAGCGCGGGTGAGGCGAGGGCGAGAAGACAATATTACCGTGGGCCGGGTACGGTGTACACGAGCGGGCGGGTTGGCTCGTCTGTTGTTAATTGAGGCGGGAGGAGCTGTGGTGGCGAGGCGCTGCATGAAAAGTGACACGTGATGTGTCACTCAGGGTCTCCACGCAACCGCACTTGGCGTTTTTTCTACCCGCCCTCTGCCACCCACCGCCAGCATGATAGCACCGTCCGCCACCGGTGGCCACGCCTCTCTCGCTCTCACCCACCAACTCGACCTTGGCTGCATCCTCGACGTGCCAAATGCTAGCGCTTCCGCCTAACTTGATCAACCACGCGACCGTGGTATTTTTTCCGACACGTCACCACTTTCCTGGCCCATCTTCGCCCTCACCCAGTGCCTACACAACACCGCTCGCTGAACGGTACGTTTTCCGTTCGTTCGCCCTGCAAACTCGGCCGCTAATAACTCAATAACTGGACTTGCGCACTCGCGCTTCCGCCCATGATCGTTCGCCACTATTCGCAACAACCTGCCCCGCCGTCTTTCGTGGATATCCGCGTTCCGTAACTGACTCATCCACGTCGTCTCGGCGTGCGGCTTGGTCCGCGGCACGCTCCAGTCGGTCCCACCGACGCCTACGTTCGAGCGTTTGGCGCTTTTGTGCGTTCCCGGTCTGTCCACGTACTCATCGCCCACGCCCTCGCTCACTTCGCCCCCAGCAGGCTCCTTTGCCCACACCCGCGCCTGCACCTGCCTACCCTCCCAACTGCGCTTGTGCGAACCACAAACGGTCACGTCAAGTGGCAACGGCGAATAAAACCACCAGCGTACGATAATCCGCGTGCCCTGCCCACATCCCTGGACTCATCCGCCTGCGTGCCATCCGCGCCAACCCACCTGCCTCCACCGCACGGTCATGCGGAGCTACGTCCATCCTGGTACGTATGTCTTCTCCAATGCCTGGGATTTCGCTAACTTGCACGACGCACGCCATTTCATGCGACCGTTCGCAGCTTAACGCCCGCGTGTGGGCTTGGCCGTTGCGCATCGTTCTTCGACACACGCTCCACGCCGTACATCTGCGTTCTGCCCCAACGTCTGCTTTTGCACAACTGCTGCTACGAGAGCACGTCTATCCACGCGTTCATAGAGCGTGTGTTTGCCCCGCTACGCGTTTCAGTGCAACTTAAACCTGGGCTCATCTAAAACTGAGCCACCACCTTGGCCCGGCCTCCGCGCTCCCGTTAGCCACGACACCCAGCCAACGGCTACGACACTCGAACACACCCGTTGCCGCCGACGCTTGACCTGGTGACGTATTGGCGCCATCGCTCATCGCCGCATCTTGACGCTGCAAGTCCGCACCTGTGAGCGCTAACGGTTCTCGGCGCCGCTTTTTTGGGGTGGCAGTGTGCCTTAGTCAACACGCGTCCACTGCGGCTATTAGCTCGACGACGTGCGAGCCCTCATGTTACTGGTTTCATGTGTTACCTCGCTGTACATACATGTTTGATATTATTTTGTTTAACACAAATTAGTATCTCCCAGTTCGGAACTATCACCAATTCAAAGCTTTATATCATTTACTTGAGGTATAATTGTAAGCAAACATGACTGGATTTGAAGGCAGGTGCTGTGACTTTGAGGTGCTTTAAAGCTGGCCATTGAGACTTCAAACCCTCTCACATATGCTATGAAGCACTTGAAAGCTATGTATGTCACCTTTGAACTGCTTGATAGCACCCAGGGTGACCTTTGAAGTGCTTTAAAGTACAAGTGGTGAGCTTTGAAGCATCTTTCAAGTGCTTTAAACATTGGACCTACCTTAAGCTGCTTTAGGTGCTTCATGTGCTTTAAAGCACTTTAAAGCAGCCAAAGATCAGAGCCATGTTTGCTGATGCAGTCGTGGAAGATCTTCCGCTTGGTGACTCGGCGTTTCTCCAGGTCCGTGATGCAGTCGAGCTTCGGGACCGGTAAGTACCCGATTAGGATATTTGCCCGTTTAGAAATGCGCCGGCGGAGTCGCTTCGGTATGTTTCCAATCGTCATGTAAACCGGGTGTGCCTTCTTATCACCGCTAAAAGTCGTCAGTCTAGTTTCGTCTGACGATATTATAACCGTTATCACTGTCGCATGAGGGTCTTGCTCGGCGATCTTATCCTATTGTACGGTGAGTTTTGTTTATTAGTAACGACTGCGCTGACATACCTGCGTGTCCCACATCCAGTCTGCCGTGAACATCTCATGCCTAACTCTCTCTGTGCCGTCTGGCGAACTGTACTCCCGGTACGCCTTGAATTGAAAGTGTTTCGCCAGAAATTTGTCGCCTAATAAAGTTTTTAGGCATTCGAATGCGTTCCGGCACCACCATTCGGCGCTCTCGGTCCCGATATCGCCCTTGATTTCCGAGACCCGAACCTTCCAGTCTGGGCCGTGCGGGAGCTTATCTACGTCCTGCATCATAGCCCGGTTGGTGCTCCACGTCATCTTCGCGCGGATCTGCATGTAGTAAGTAAACCGACTATATGCGTCGATTTATATTACTCACTCGCTTCAATCGTAGGTAACAGTTGCGATTCCGTACGCTCATCCCGGATTCGAGTAGCAATTTCGCTATTTCGAACGCCTCGGGGTCCTTCAACTGGCCGACGTCCGGGTAGTCGGGCCTTTCAGGGTCCTTCTCGCCAGCACCCTCCGCATCGGTGCTCTCCTCGTCGGTGTCATCCTCGTTAAGCTTTTTGCCTATGGTATGTATCGGATAATCCTCGATCCATACTTTCGTCCCGAACTGATCTTTTGACTCTCTCATATTTAGCGGCGCGTTCGAGCTGGTCTCGGATGGTGTATGCGGGTTGGGGAGCGGTATGTCCATGTTCATTGCCTGCTGGGCCACCATCTCATCCCACCCTTCGTCATCATCAACCTCGCTGTCGCTCGCGCTCTTGGTCCCACCATCGCTGTCGCTGTCGCTATCGCTGTCGCTGTCGCTGTCGCTATCGCTGTCGCTGTCGCTGTCACTATCGCTGTCGCTCTCGTCTTCGTTGGTTCCGGTGCCACTGTTGGCGGCATCCGCATTGCTCGCCCCGCCCTCGTTTTCGCTCTCCTCTTCCCCACTCGCATCCACCGATCCATCTGTGCTCTCGCGCTCTTGAGGCATTTTGTGTATGCCTGCTAAGGTGAGCTCGCTTCCACTCCCACTATCCTGCTCGGACTGACCCTCTTGTGAAGAACCCTCGCTTGGGGTATGGGGTTCTTGGGCGGGTTGGGCGGCCATCGGCAGGTCCGACTCCATATCCGCCTGTTTGCACTCCGGCATTCGATTTATGTGCTGGGTCAGCCCGGCATTCGATAGTAGCACGCGATGACAGTACGGGCATTCGTAGATGGTGGACGGACCCGCACCGGGGGTGTCGAGATCAGATTCCCGGAAATGGATGAGTGTATGCGCTTGCAATAGATTCTTATTCCTGAACCTCGAGCGACATGAGTTGCATTTATACGGGAGACGGGCCATAATAGATTTTAATTATAAGTTAAGTGTGTGTTGAAGGGGGAAAGGGTAGGTACAAACAAGAGCCCTGAACTAATTCAGGGTAACTACCGTTTGGTTCCGGACCGCTTCACTTCCTACCATCCGCTACCCCCCCAACATGATCCCCGATGTCTGACGACGAACAACTTGGCCGTCAAAAGCGTACGAAAAAGAAAACGGAAGCGATTCAAGCCTTCGGTGTGTTTTTTTCCGCTATCTTCTTTTTTAGTTTTATTTGTTTCGTCGAACTAACGCCGATTGCCAGATATTGGTGTGGCCAAATCCCAGAGCCTGCGCGAGTCAAACGCGCGCAACAAGAAGATACGTACGGAGATGGCCGCTATCGATGCGGCCAAAGGCAAGGCACCCCAGCCCGAAGTTTCCAAGAAATCGAAAGGAAAGGCGAAGTTGAGACGGGTCGCCGATTCGGACGATGAAATGCAGGTGGATTCCCCACCAGTTGAAGATCGTATGTACTCTTTATATTTCTTATCTATACATCTACATTTTAGCTAACGATTCACAGCAATCCTGCTAGCGGTTCAGAAAGAGGAGGCGGCCATGAAGAGACTGGTCACCTTGATCCATGTTCGGGACGTGATTCCGGTCGACAAGCTCGAATTTTTTACTCACAAGCAACTCGAGGCGATGTGGCTTGCGGGTGAAGGCGCTCGTCCAAAGGAGGACGATACGACGCAGGCGGGTGCGGGCAAGGCGAGCGGTGCAAAGGCGGCAAAGCCGAAACCGAAACCGAAGCCGAAAGCGGTGGCAAAGACGCCGGCGCCGAAAAGGATCGCGGCCGTTGTTGAACCATGTTCGGTATGTATATATCTTTCCATTATAACCCGCCCCAGGTACTGAATATTTTAGGTTACGATGCTTGGTTCGCCGATAGACGCCCTTGCGTCTGCCAAGAAGCAGTCGGCTTTTGCCGTCGAGGAATCTCCCATTATTCAACGCAAGCGCGGCGCCTCGACCAGCAACGGTGCTCCTGGGATGAAGCGTTCGCGCATTGATGCGCTTGGTGAGTCATCCCTCCTTGGATTATGTCATCTACTAATATTTCCCGTTTAGACAAGATCAAGCCCTTAAAGGGAGCTCGTGACACAGGCGGTCGATCAGTATCCGGTCCGGCATCGACCACCCGCAAGGATGATCTTATCACTATGTCCCGCTCGACGTCCCGAGCTCCAACAGCCTCCCGTGGCCCTTCCCAAGCCCCCGTTGCCTCCGCGCCGGTCCCTACGGCTGGCCACGCCCTGGATGACCCTGACATCGAGATGCTCGGGGATGAGGACGAGGAGGACGAGGAGGATTTGCAGCCGAAAAAACCCGTAAAGGTCAAAAAGAAGCGGGTAGGTTTTATGTTTTCAGT
Source organism: Ceratobasidium sp. 428 (assembly GCA_019623705.1). Classification (NCBI taxonomy): domain Eukaryota; kingdom Fungi; phylum Basidiomycota; class Agaricomycetes; order Cantharellales; family Ceratobasidiaceae; genus Ceratobasidium; species Ceratobasidium sp. 428. Next base: position 12,922 of record WSTJ01000515.1, on the reverse strand, counting down.
TCTTGGTCTACTATACTCACGTAGTACACCATAGGCTCCACGGGGCGAAGCAAAAGGACGGGCCACACGTAAAAATTATACGGGCAAGGAGCTTGAGCTCGTCGACGAAACATTTATACTTCTCCGCTCGCGCTTAGGATGGGACAACGCCATACCTCAATCTCACGAGTTTAATCGCATGGTTCGGATCTGTTGGAACGAGGCAGCCGACGCAATCGGGACTACGGCGGAGGAGTTTCCGTGCGATGCTGATCACATTCAACTGGTAAGCCTTATCACTCATACAATTTTCCACGCTTACTAACAACTTTCTCAGATGCGAGACCGTACGGGCAGCTATCGTGGACACGTCAAGACTCGCGTCCAGGGCAGCGCCGGCATTGTCTACGGGTTGGACGATATGGAGGGCACTGGGCTCACAGAGCGCGTCCAGTATCTTTTGAATAAACGATTCTACGTCGGCGTGAGTACATTGTTGTCTTTGTTGCAGAGATACTCACATCGATCTTAGCCTAGAGAGGAGAAGCGCAGCGGCTTTTACAAACATCCGTTCGTTGCTCGGGCTGTGCGCGCGATGTATTTTGTTGGCAACCGTCCGCCGGCACTTGTCGACCCCGAGAAGTACAATCCCGTGCCGTTCAATGCGATTGCAGCGGCGTTATCTGTAGTAAGTCTCAATCTTCATTGTAATTAACCGTTACTTAAGTGCGCCTTTTAGACCCATTTCTCGATCGATCAATATAGCACCGGGGAGTTCGTGGAAGAGAAGCTCACGTTCGAGACTTTCAGCGAGCACTACGAGACCCACATGGGCAATCTCCAGACGTGGGCAGAGTGCACCCCCGTGAAGGATGTTGCATTGGTTTGTAAGAATCTGTACGAAGCCGCTTTGTAAGTGTCTTATATTTGGAACGTCAATCTCAACACTGATGTAATATCTCATTATCGATAGGTCAAACTCGGGAAAGAAAAAATCCGCGCGCTCCAAGAATAACCCTCAACGCCTGACTGCCGCCGACTTCCAATTCAACGATGACGAGGAGCCTGCCCTGGTTGTCCATAAGCCGAAGCCAAAGCCACAGCCCTCGTCGATCCAGTCGTCGAGCGAGCAGGCTACGCTTTCGAACAAGGCGACCTCCTCGAGCGAGCGGGCTAAGTCCTCGAGCAAATCAACCTCGTCGGCTAAGCAATCAACCCCGTCGGCCAAACCGAAGTCGAAGCTGGTCGGGGTTGTCCTCAAATCGCCGGCCAAGGCGCCGTCCCCCCTCAAATCTCCCAAGTCAGCACCTCGCAGCTCCGGCCAACCCAAGGACTTGACGAGCAAGTCCAGCTCGGAGTCCGGGAGCGAATCGGAGGGGTCGGAGGGGTCGGAGTCGGAGTCGGAGTCGGGCCCGGTGCCCAAGGCCGGGGAGAAGAGCCCGGCGCGGAAGGTTGATCAAGCCAGCTCGACGCCCAAAACGAGTCCGACGAGCAAGGCTGCAGCAGCGACTACGGGTGGCGCGTCAGCGCTGGACGAATCAGCTGAGCCGAACCAGTCGAGCGAATTGTCTGCCGAGGAGGAAGAGGTCGAGGCGCTGAAAAGCGGAGGGAATAACAGGAAGGAGGATGAAGAGATGGAGATAGACGAGGAGGCGGGGGTGGGGGAGTTGGACAAGGGTGCGGGGGATAAGGCGCAGGGCGGAGAGACCGTTCAGCCGCCGACAAACCGCAACGCCAAGCAGTCGTCCCGATCCAGCGTTGGGGCGGCTGATGCATCTACGAAGGGATCGCCGGCTCCGAAGTCGTCGAGCGCTCTTGCAGACGCTACCGGCCCAATCGCGAAGGAGAAGGAAGCGGTGGTAGAAGAAGAGCCGACGGCCAAGGAGAAGAAGGGGAGGAAGGGGAGGAAGAAGAAGGCCGATAAAGGAAAGGGGAAGGACCCGGCCGAAAGCGGATCGAGCGGGGTGAAAACGAGGAGCGCGTTGAAGAGTGCGAGTTAGCCATCGTCAATCGTAAGTACGATCTAGGCTTGATAACTCCATACCTGGCAGCTCGTTAACTATATATAATTCCCCCTCCACGCATAGTCCAGAACTATTGTCTTCCCGGCCGTCGCGCCATTTTTCCATCCGTCCCGGCGCACACGAATGTGCATTCACGCCGTTTGACGGACGTTACCCTTGCGTCGGCCTTTTTTGTACATTGTTTGATATCGCTCTAACGAATGCTCCGTCACGTGCTGATCCATACTTTCTCGTGTTTTACGAACGTTTTTTTTTGTCTGCCTTTCCCCCTTCCCCTCCCGCGTCGGTTTGGTGTGGATGATCTGGTTTTATACATGTTCTCGTCCATCCGCTCCCTATCCTCGTGCCAAGTCTTGCTGCCCCCACCCGTCCTCGCCTATCATTGTTTAATCGTTCGACTGTATCCGCGCCGTTTTATATATCTCACTCGCGCAATACACAGTTGATTCACGCTAACTACAGATATGATCTTGCGATTACCGCAGATCTATTCTATTGGAGAGCAAAAGAGTAAAGAGGGATCTCGACAGGATACGAAGGCTACGGGTTCTCCAAGTGGGTACCAGGATCTCCGAGAAGCTACGAGAATCTTCAGAGCACAACCCACCGCTACAGACTACCTACAGATTCCCACCGTCAGCCACACGCGCAAGAGTTGATAATATATCAGCCCCTACGGCGGGCCACGTGTGACTACCGAGGGTTACAGATGGATACAAAAGGCTCCAGTACACCAACGAATGAGAGATTTGCCGCGCACAGGTAAGCGTAGGCATACGTTGTAAGCTGTAGCGCACTGAAGAGCTACGTGACGCTACGTAGACACAATCAAGCATAATGTTGACAGCTAAAACAGGCGTAGCGTCAGGTAGAATACGAAAAGTTTTGGGCAGTTTTGTGGCTCTACACGTATCTACGTACATCCACGTAGAGCTACGTAGTAATACGTGGAGTGTGAACTGTTGGTGTATACGGCATAATGGCAATTAATATACATAACCTACACAATCAATACATCAACGTAGATCCACGTAGATCAACGTAGCGCTACGGCCAAATACAGAACCAGCGAGCGACATACACGGGAGTGAAAGAGGGTTAACAGTATCATATGGTGGGAAAATGGTAGCGCTTCGTAGCTACACAGAAGTTGTACGTGTAGCTACGGTAGTGCTTATCAGTTAGTATCACGCCGCGAGCGCACAAAATTGGTAGCATGCGGTAGCAGCACTGAAGATGTTCGTAGCGGTCCGTGGAATGTACCACTCTACCTGAGCTACCTGTGCTACGTGAGGATCCGTAGCGCTACGTAGGTCTACGTAGCGCTACGGTAAAAAACGTGTTTTTGCTGACGCAGCCCACTCCTGCCCCTGAGCCCCTATCAGACATGTATTCAGACTCACTTGCACCTGTGGCGCAATCCAGTTGTTTCCTCTTTCCTCTCACCATGCACACTTGAGTCTGATGCACTTGCCTTGCTACAATCCATTCTTGGATAAGCACACACCTGGTGTATATCATATATATACCACCCCAGAAATGTACATACCTGGTGTAGAGCAGGTATGTCCCTTTCTGGATATATATATGACACATATCACATGAGTATCCAACTGATACCACATTGATAAGAGATCCACACCAGGTACATACCTAGTACTATAACAGGTGGTATATATCTCCTGCTTGTTTTAAAGTGCTATATGCGCTGCATACATGATATGAACATGCTACAAACATAGCCACAAAATATATACCAGGTGTACAACACTATATACTAGGGGGATAGGACAAATTGGTATGAAGGTATACCATTTGGGTCTTCTGCTGATGCTAGAGCCCCTTTATTGCTTGCTTACGTTCTTGGGGAGAAATATTGGGTGTCTGTGAGTAATCTCATTGAACTCAGCGCATTTCTGCGCATCGATTGGTATATACATATTCTATATTCTGTTTGGTTTCACTAGGAGGGCAGTCCCTGTCTCCCTTCGGTTTGGTCAGTACAGCCCTGGTTTAGGGCTGGCCAACCGCACTTCGCAGACTGATCAGTACGCAGGCGCTTACATCTTTGCTGACAGTGATGAACATGTCACGTGGTAGGATCGCCAGGGTCGTGGTTTATCAGCTTCAACTTGCCTCTCGATCCCTCCTCGACCACCTTCCTCGCTGTGGGTCGCCAAGCAGCGTGTTGCTCATGCGCTTCGTCCAACACTAACATCTTCCCTCAATCGCTGCGACTTCGCGCTCGCTCGCTCGCACACGCACGCCCGCCATTGTTCGCTCGCCATCACCCCCACCCTCGGTGGCCTGCACTCGCCCGTGTTCGATTCTGGTAGGCTATGGTGGTAAGTACCGCCCGCAATCCTCGTTTCACACTCACTACTCCGGGCTATTTAGGTGCATCGTACTTAACGCACCCGTCGCAGCCGTTAGCCAGCTGCGCGTGAGCCCGTGCGTTTGCCACTGGCGCGCACGAGCCCCTCTACCTGCAGCCTACGGTCCGTTTGTCCACACATTCTCTCGTTCAGGCTGTTGCTAACCTTTTTGTCCGTGCTAGTTCGCTTGGTGTGTGCGTTTGCTTGCGCCTCTTCTCCCGCGCTCACAAACGGACCCGTGTCATTGCTCGTGGTCCACCCCCGTCCTTGCTAACTGAGCACGAACGGTCTCGGTGAGCGGACCACCCGTCGTCACCACTCCTGTGCTAACAGTCCCCTGTTGGCGCAGCTTGGCCGCATGCCGCTGCGCGTCGCTGCCAATATGGATCCAGACTCGAACTCCGCGCTCTTGGACGAGGGGAACATGAGGTCGAGTCGAGCAAAGTAAAGGGTCGCATGATGAGGGAGCTCAAGATAGAACAAACGCGAAGGATACGCCAAGACTGCCGAGGGAGAGCGCGTTGTGGCCAACATCGGCGCACCTGCGGGGGAGAAGAGTACGATACCAACCAAGCTACGTGACTATCAATGGACCTAGCATTCGCTAACATGAGTATATACTCTGTAGAACACAGAGGCGCTAGCTAAGGTACGTGACCCATACATGAGTTCAACACTTACTAATGTGTATATCTGCCCTATAGAACAAAGTCACCAACGCTCCCGCCCGCGTCTCCGCTGGTATCGGCAAGCGGGCTGTACAGGACAGCGCGTACGAAGCGCACAAATTGTTTACCGTAGACGGACGGGTTTTTCCCCTTTTTTTTCATTTCATTTTATTTCAGTCGATGTTTACGATGTATTCCCGAACAATATACATTTCTTATCTTCCATTGAGCTACATATAACGCGTAAGCGACGGATGAGCTACAGCGTTTCAGAGGACTACCGGAAAGTCCTTGGGTCGGGACTACGCCAGAGTCCTTGGGAATTTCAGAAGTACAGTGCCTCCAGGCACTTCGCCGCCTGTGCCGGAAGCAAATATTAAGCGCCGTAAGGGTCTACATCACGTGATGTTTCATCGAACGAGCAAGAATTTTCTGTGGATCATGAACCGGGGACCCCGAGGTACAGTGTGAATCGATACAACGTGATAGAAATTCTGCACCCAATACGTTAGCAGATAGGGGCAGACTGGTGTGTCAAATTTTAAACCCCCACTGGTTTTCACCGGCGCTTTGAAGTGAGCACACACTATCCAAGTCAAAGAAACACGGGGTGGCCAAACGGCGGGAGGCAAGAAGAGCGGAAGAATGTGAGGATACGTTATAAGAAATAGAGGCTGACGACTTACCAGCGCAGTAGTAAGAGAGAATGGTTCAGCAAATGTTGAGACCAACAAAGACCCGCGTTAGTACAAATACTGACCAAGGGATCCTGAATGCCAACCTTATTGGGACACATATTATGTGAACCCATACCCGAATAGAGGAGTGCAATTGGTCAGTTAGAAGAATATTCAAGAGTATGTAAAATCAGAATAAGTAGGCTCACCTGTAGATCTCAAGTTCGGTTTAAACACAAACTCAACGGGACCGGTTTTCCGGGAGGAGTGGATGGGATCATCACCACGGCACGAGATCGGTTCTCAGAGTGCTTAGATACATGCAGTACTTAGGAAATTTGCCATTCCTAGTGGAAATCTTGGTGCTATGGACGCATATATGTATGTAAAATGGCTTTTGAGTCCGTCGAATTGAATATTTGAGCAGAGCCGGGCTTACTGGGAAGTATGCGGAGCATGCCATCAAGAGATATAAGTCGCACTGTCGGATTTAGGTCTCGAAGAAGATTGTTGAGGGTGAGTAATCCGAGCTATATTTGGTACATTTGTCATATGATACATTGCGGCGCTTATCTCTGCCTTCTAAATATGGTAGTAGGCACGTGATGTTTCATCGTGGGAGGGTTAAAAATTCTGAACCTTCGCCGATTCAGTTCAAAAGCACAAACGTGATTCCGACGCCTATTCCGATATCTTTTGCACAAAGAAGCAGGTCTATTAACTTGGGGACCGTGAGCTGACGCATGTCGAAGAAATTGCTTCCGTCAGGGTTCTTCGGAGGCGGCGAAGTGCCTGGAGGCACTGTACCTAAATGGGATCTCAAAAAGATCCGCGTATTAATTCAAGTCCCATATCCGCACTCTGAATAAGTCCACGGACCGTCTTTAAATCCATAACCGGACTTGGGCGTATCCACGGACTTCTTCTAGGTCCGGTTCTCAAACGTGCTCGGCTAAAATGTGGATTACAGAAAATCCGGGACCGAGTAAAGTCCCGCCTTCAGCACTACCTTAAGTCCAGGGACAACCTGCGAGTACGCATCCGGACTTCGGCATGTCCACGGACTTCAGTTAGGCCGTGTTTCAGATAAAAACACGGACCTTTTTAATCAAAATTGGCGTCTGGACTTAATTTTAGGCCCTGAAATGGACTCTTGGGCTATCCAAACGGGGCCGAAATAGAAGTCCATTTAAGGATTTTTATACAGTCCCCCGCATGGACTTAGGTTAACGCCGCGACTTCCTACAGTGAGGATAGGGGTCATGAGGGTGTCTACTTGCTGGGGCGCCATAATAAGTGAGCGTTGTGCCTACACCTAGTATCTTCTTGACCGCCAATTACACTGAACTCTAAGGTGACGTCCCTCTGTACTCACCGTAGCGCTGGAGGTCTGGGAAACTCTCAAAGATCATCGTTTTTTCGAGTAGAATTCGAAGTTTCGGTGCTTTTTATATTCTTTGTGGCCATTAACCGACGTAAGGACAAAGACACAATAACGGCGCCCATGATCCGCTTGGTTTGAGCTGAGTGTATGCGCGTCTCTTCAATCTCATTCCGGGGGGAAGCATAAGCGCCCGATCCGGCCTGAAGAGCAACCGGCTATGAAAACCACAACCCCATTCATTTCCCGAGCCACTCGGACAAAGCTATACCAACTTCCGGTCCTTCGTACATTCTCTGACTACAGGAACCAGTCGAACGTATTCGTCTCTTTATCTAATGACCCGTATTTTAATCTTAGCTATGAAGACTGGTCAATGAGCCTGATTCATCTTGTGTACGATTGTCTGACTATTGCCCAGGCTATTCAGGCAAACGGATCCCTCGCTACCCGTGTTGTTTATGTACCGGAACAAGGAAAGCGTAATTATTGGCAGAAATCAGGTGTGTCCGAAGTAGTCTGGTCAAATAAGCCAGCCCGCGATAGCTATCATAGAACCCTTGGAAAGAAATTAATCAAACCGCCCTTCGTCAATCCAATGTTGAATTCGTACGCAGAAGGAGCGGCGGGGGAACTGTCTACCATGTAAGTCTCGTAAATATCTACTTAGTTTGGATATTGATGTTGTGACTGGTAAAGGACCTTGGAAATACGAACTACAGTGTAATGATCCCCAGAGAGACTTTTGATAGAAACACGAACGCCGAGCTTGTTGCTGCAGCCTTGAACTCTCCGGAAATTGGAATATCGGCGTCCGTAAACGAGCGTCACGACATCATTGTAGGAGGAAAAAAGATACGTCGGCTCTTGTTCTACACGATATTTTATCTAACGTAGGCTTTAACACGTTTCCGGCTCAGCATACAAGATCATCAGCAAAAGAGCGTACCACCACGGTACAATGTTGATCAACGCGCAGTTGGATCGCCTAGGTGACTTGCTGCGTAACAATAAGGTGCGTTCTATGCGCCTAGCTCCAGTCCTCATTCGACCTAGGATTACCATAGACCTCCCTACATACAAAAGGGGTTGCATCCGTTCGTTCTCCGGTCGCAAATCTAGCTTCGTTCTCGCCCAACATCACTCATGACGCGTTTGTCCGTGCTGTTACACGAGCGTTTCAAGCAAAATATTATCTGCATGACCAAACTGAAGGTGGGGTCGTATACGTTGAGCACGGGAACGAGACGGTAGAGAAAGGTGCTAATGAGCTACGGGTGAGTTTTTGATTGCTGTATTCTAAAGGACTAAAGCTAACAATTGCAAACACAGAGCTGGGATTGGCGGTTCGGACAAACTCCCGAGTTCACGCATGATTTAAGCAAGACGTTTCCTTGGGGCCAAATTGTAAGTACATGAAGAAACTTTCTTAGTGTGCATCTCATAAACTCGTATGATAGAGCGTACACGTTGCCTCTAGAAAAGGGCTCATTACTGATTGTAGTGTATCTGGCATCGACCTTCCCGCTAATGGTTTGATCGGACTCCGATATGGTACTTTAGATGGTGCAGAGGACGTCCTCACAAAAACCTTTACGGACCAACTGAATCGCCTCCAAAATGTTCTTACATGGCTACGCCTAGAAATGTAACGCTTACACAGAAACCAACAATCTATACCCCTGAACACTTCTGCACTTACAAAACAGTTCAGCAACGCAACTAAGCAAATACAATACAACCGGCCTGGTGGTCCCAAGCTCTTTCCGATCTTAGTCGCACAAAGAATGATACACTGCACTCCGTCATTGGCCACCCTCTTCCCCGTCCTGTCTTCGACTCGCTCTCCGCCAAGGCAGCGCGCTTGCATAATCAGCAACCCCACGTAACATCCTTAGTCTTCCTCGCCCTTGACCGTTTGCATTCGAACTCGGACCTGCGCTCGAGCTGGCTCCTGCATTCGCGGGCGCGTCCGCATCAGAGCCTTCTGGAGCAATCATGTACCCGCCCTCTCCGGCCGCAAGCGCCTCCCGCACGCTATTCTCCAACGCTCGGTCGCCGGGCAATGCGTCTGGCTCAGGTTGCCTCGGGTCGATAAGATGGTGGGAGGAAGTCGAAGCATAGTACACAGGGTGCGACACGCTGACCGGTTCTGTGTTATGACGATGAGGATGCGCGCGGATCGTCGATGACGAATGCAGTGACGCTCCCCCTTCCGCGAATACTAAATCAGGAGTTCCAATTCCTGCGGATGAAGCCGACGCTGAAGAATTGCCGGAAACCACACGGCGAGAACCTCCAATGACCGTCAAGGTGGGTGAGCTCGATTCCGCAGGATGAAATGATGGCGGCGCATATATGTTCCCATTCTCTTGCGCTGTTGGTGTTGCAGGCAAGGCATTATGGGCAGCAATATTGGAAGTAGTCACAAACTGCGGGCTAGGGGTGCCTTGTGTGTTGGCGGGGGGACCGTGGGGGGTGTTGGGGTGCGCTCCCGATGCGTTCGGAATCTGTGGGTATGTGATAAAATCCTCGAGCTGTGAAATGTCATCGTCATCGGCCTCGTCTTCCGTGTCTGATGTAAGAGGTGCACGCATTCCATCGAGAGTAGAGCTAAGATACTCTAGGTATCTACGCAAATCGGCTACTCCTTTGCCGGAGTAGACACAGAATGCTGCCCGTTGGCTGGGATTAAACTCCTAAAAAGCACATAAATGCCATAAGCGGCTGTTACACGACCAGGTGCCCGGAGAGAAAGTAAAGTAGAAAGGTACGTACTCGAGGCGGTGTTCTACAGAATCTCTGCAACTCTTCCCTTCTGAATGCCGGAATACCCGTCAAACTCAAGTGCGTCAACTTGTGCAGCCTCTGAAGCAAGAAATGCACAGCTGGAATTGTAACTTGTTCGCAGTAAGAAAGATGGATGCGCTCTAGTGATGATTGTCGCTCAGACAACGCAAACACGGCCTGATCCGTCAGATTTACGACTCGAACAAGTCCGATCCGCCTTAGTTTTACCAAGGTAGCAAGTTCGGTTACAGATAAATCCGTAAGTTGAGTGCAACCTATTCAGGGCAGATCAGCAAAACGTCAATTGTAAATTGTAGCAATATACTCACACGCCAAATCCACATATCGGAGCCGTGTGCATGTCCGGGCCAGTTGAATTACCGCGCCATCAGTGATCCTATCAGAAGCGTGATGTTAATTTGGGTTCAAAACGAGTGAAGCAACAGACTCACAAGCTAACGTGTCCCAGGTGCAAATAATGTAGATAGCGTCCAAGCTTGCACACGCTCGCAATTGCGTTGTCCGTCAGGAGGGCGCATTTGGCCAGAACCAAGTTTCGGATTTTCGGCGCAACGGAAATGATGCCTTCTACTGCCGTGTCCGTCAAGGACGTACAGCCTGTGAGATCTAGTATCCTAAGGTGCTCAAAGCTACGGGTGGTCTGAAGAGAGGTTTCGACGGGAATGAGTGGCTGGGGTTCCGAGTTGCCAGGCGTGTTGTTGGGTATCCTCGCTTGACTATCGACTGGCGCTGGGAAAGCTTCATCCGTCAAAGCAGCACCAATTAATCCCAGTTTAAGTTCGCGAATATGTCTTGAGCACGTCCATAGCTCGCGGATAGCACGGTTACTGATCTCGGTGCAACCGTTGAGATCCATCTCAAGGAGTAGTGGGCAACTTCTTGCGAGGTGAATGACACTCCGATTGGTTACGTGCAACCCCGCCAACTTGACTCGTCGCAAGAGGGTACAATGAGTAGCAAGTTGGCCAACCCCTTCATCTGTGACATGTTTGCAACCACCAAGGTTGATGCCCTGAAGCTTGGATGCTGTGCGTGCGAGCGCCGTTATGCTTCTATCGGTGACCGAAGATACACCTGTAAGATCCAAAGCAACGAGTTGGGGCATTCCACTGAGGATCGTCTCTAGAGACTCGTCTGTGAGAGCAGAACAACCAACAAGGGTAAGGCGTTCGAGGCGAATGCAGCCAGCAATCCGAGAGGCTATTGGATCGGTTATGTCCGACCCAAATGACATCAGGTTGAGTCTTCGAACGAATGTGGCGTACTGGAAGGTAGCATCGTTTTGCTCCAAAGTCTTGAGAAGCTTGTACAAAGAGCTCATCTTGGTAGCGACAGGCTTATGCCAGAGTAGCTCCACTGCACATGAGCACCATGGGCGAGAGACCAGAAGACATGCATACAGGTCTTTAAGGAGGGGAATCAGCCGGAATATGTGTATGAGAACCTCTGGGGGGATGGCGTTGGCGAGGGGGGCTGCGCTTGTGCGACCGCGAGGTTCAGATAAAGTCAGTGAATTTAGTCGTTTAGAAAACTGGGCGGGGAGGACACGAGACTTGTTGTCTCCGTCAAGGTAGAACGCAGAGTTCTCGAGGTCTTCTTCATCGTCTGAGACGGACGTGGCGGATATGGCCGGTGACGCGGTCGGGCGATTAGAGGAGATAAACATGTCTGCGCGGTGTGAACAAAGCAATGAGGTGGCAAAGTGCTTGTGTACTGACTTTATCGGCCCTGCAGATCAAGAAGGTACTAGGTATCTGAGAACAACGAGGCTTGTGAACGGATTAGCACCCTGCAGCTCACGGGCTAGAAGGATCATTAGCGCACCTGGCGAGAGCTGACTACAAAGTCTATAAAAGAGAGGTCTCAAACTGGATATACAAGTCCGAGCAACAAGGTCTGACGTCGTGGTGGTTGGCAAGAGGCTTGCGTTGGCGGTTGATGCACCGGCGTCGCTGGGAACCCCTCGAACCAGGAGAGCGGCACTGATCACTGCTTTGGTTCCGACATTTGTAATATATTCACGTGATCCATTTAGGGGTTATTCAGTCCTCAGTACAAGGACTCGAGCTAGAAATAGAACGATTTCTAGACAAAGTCCTTGCGAAACTTGTTCTGGTTTTATGAGATGAAATGCGTTGCGGCCCGATCGCGGTGTAGCTTATCTTCACGTGACTGTTTCAACAAACTTTCTCAAGACAAGTGTCCACAATCCATTGCGATACAAGGATATTACACAATTAAGCAAGCTTTTGAGCAAACAAACTCGAGTTATTGAGCGACAAAAAAACTGGCTGGGGTATTCTGTGTCCGGCAATTTACGCTTCTGTGAATCGCAAAACGAAGTTGACCACGATGGCGGCTGTTTAAGCAGACACTATTAGCAGAAGCGCACTGGTATTGACAGATAACACTCACCCAGAAGTGCAATGCACAATATGGTCTTTTAATAGTAAAACAATCAGCAACCGTTTTACCGTCAATCCAAGTAATGCAACTTACTGGGCCGAGACGATCATCATAAGGTCCTGACCCGCGCCTGGCTATAGCTGCAGCTCTCCAGTGATAGGTAACAAGAGCATAAATCATAACCGCCATTGCTGCAACACATTTTAGGTCCACCGTAGAAAAGCCATTTCCCAAGGAGGCGCTCACCAACAAATGAAAACATTCCAGCACTGATTCTCCCAACCTAACAAATCCGAAAAGATTTAACATCACCCCGAGGAGAATAGGGCGACACTTGCCTTGTCACCAAAGTTCAAAAGCCCGACCGCCAATCCTCCCAACACAACAGTAAAGTGCAACCATGACAAGAACGTTCGCTCGTTCGCGAAAAAGACTTTAGGTTCCACGCGTACGGGAAGCGCAATACGCTTCTGGGCAGTCCGTTGCAAGAGAGGTTGGGTCGACATTCCGAAGGCGAGGAGGTAGGGAAGAGAAAGTTTAGTGGGAAATAGATATGACGCCGAGCAGACCCTGGGCGCTTGACGCACGTTTCAGGGCCCAG
>WSTJ01000514.1:0-23431 GCA_019623705.1 Ceratobasidium sp. 428 | reverse complement strand
ATCGACGAGCGCATCGCCGATCATCACCAGCACCGCCTGCGTCGGCTCTGTCCGCGCGAGTTTCTTGAGTATCGAGATGTATAGTAACGCGTATTGCGGGCCTTCGCCTAGTAGGACCGAGTTTACTTTAGCTGGCGGTTGTTTGTCTACTTTTTTTAGTTGGGCGAGGTCGGTTTGGGAGATTTGGCCTGCGCGTTGGTAGCTCTGTTATCGGGTTGGGTAAGGAATGAGGGTTGTAGTTTTGGATTAGTTGGTGGAAGCAAAGTAGTACGGGCGGGAGGAGTATATTAGAACATTCTCAAACCAATCGATAATACGACGAATCCTCACCTCCCACGACAAACTCCTCGCGCGTATCCGCGCAGCCTGCTCATCCAAAAACGGGCTCGACACGAGCGCAATAGACATCTTTGTTACACTTCCAAGTAGATTCGCTAGGTATCGTTCTATAGAATTAGTGAAATGTAATTTCGAGCCACAAGCAGGGTGTCTTGTCCTCGAGAACGACAGACGCGGTCGACTCAGGGGTTGGACTGTGCCGGTCGATCGTCACGGCGCTTATATCGATCCACGGGATTCATTTAGCTCAAAATGGACACACGAAGCTCGTACAACTTTATACTTCAAGACTCGTTATTGAGGAAGGGCTTAATCCATGTTACGGTGGAGGGCTTACTTCCCATAATCATCAAAAATACATAGTGTTCTTCAAACGTCATATTTTCATATCTATTCATTTCACTCTAAGCCAACCCTCCCTCCACACCCCTCTCAACCCACACCTCACCAATAACATCCCACTCCCTAACCACACTCCCACCTTTAACCCCCTCCCCCCTCCCCTCCTCATCCCCCTCTGCACCCCCCTCAACCTCCCCCTCAACCTCCCGATCCTCAACAACCAAAACCCTAACACCCCCAACTCTCTTCATCCTCCCCGCCCCACCATCCCTCCTCCCAGCAAGACACACAAACCCAAGCTCAAACTCCACCCACGCTTCCCCTTTAACCGGCCCTTGCGCTTGTTTCGCCCTAGCTATTGCGGCGTATGACCCGATTTCGGGGTACACCGCTGGTGTGGATAGGAGGATAGGAGGAAGGATGTGAAGAGATGATCCGAGGAATGCGGGTGACTCGGCGGGGGCGGTTGAGCTATATGGACTTGGGAAGGATTTTTCGGATGTGGGAGGTTCGCCTTGTAGGATGCTTCCTAGATCTATAACCGGAACCTGACTCTGACTCTGAGCTGTAATACTACTGGCAGCAGCACCAGCACGAGGTGTAGCAGCTCCACCAGGACTCGACAACGCGCTAAGCAACGCCCGGGGAGAAGATACTTCAGGCGCCATCGGAGCGGGCGGGACGACTGGTTGAGGTGGGGTGTTGTGTGTATGTTGGATCGCGAGGCGGATGAGTCGGGCGCGTTGAGGTTTAGGTTGTGGTGGGTCAGGCGGTGGTGGGGAGTCGGAGGATATGTCTACGAGTTGGGTGTCGGCCGAAGGAGCGGGAGTAGGTGGAGCTGGGGGTACAGGCAACGCAGCCATAACACCCAACGCGCATATAACCTTGAACGGTCGATCGAGGTACACACTTCCCGGGATTTCACGTACGACCAAATCCACTTCTACTGCTCTCCCCGTCGGGACTTGCGGCGGGCCCACACCTACACCGACACCTACACCGCTAAACGATCCAACGCTAGGAGACATGGGTCTTCCCGGAGCTGGAGATTGCGGTCGATTAGGTACGGGTGCGCTGGCGCGGTTTTTGATGTACGGAGCGGGTGAGTTTGGACGAGGTGTTGATGTGGTTTGACGTTGGAGGTGCGGTGGGATTGCGGATGCTGTGGGGGGTGCTGGGGGGAGGGGGATTTTGCGGGAGAGCATCTACGGTATACGTATTAGACTTAGATATCTCGAGTTGATTGGTTTGAGAGGACGTACGGATGTAAGCAACCTCCCCGGCTCTCCGAACGAAGACCGCCAACTCATATCCAGTCTCCCTAACGCAATGATCGTCCCAGGCGGATACGCAATCGGGAAACTCGGCGTCGCTTCGGGTGTAGGTAGGAGAATATACATGTACTGTCTCAGATCTTGAGGATGTAACAGAGACAGTTTGTCCGTTCCAGCCGGGGGTGAATCGAGTTTCCATCCATCGGCGCATTCGAATTGGATGCGTTCGAAGTGGAGAGGTTTGGCTGTTAGATTCTGGACGTGTACTTCGAGAAAGACTTTATGCCTTTCGACCGGTGAGAGGAGTGCTATTGGGGAGCGGGGGACGTGGACTTTTGTACGGACTGATAATGGATTCGACACCTACTCCATCCACCATCAGTAATCGAAACGCAACAAGGTGGACATGGGACGCACCATAAACTTGTAAAACTTTCTAATGGTCCTCAACGTCGGATTCGCAGGATCCTCCGGTGGAACCGTACTATTCCTCAACGCAGGCGGGACATGATAGCTCACAGTACACGCAAGCACATGCTGCCCCAACTCTTTAATCTCATGGCTCACCACAAGCTGCAACATCTCACCCGGCTGCAACCTCGACTCGATACCCCCAATCTCCCCCAAAAGCACTTTATTCGACGCAGTCTGAATCTCAACCAGCAGATGCGAGCCGATAATCTCGAGCGCGCTCTCGTTGTTGACGCATAGACTCGAAGTAAACGTTTCGCCGAGCGAGATGGACCCAAACGCTTCGGGGAGGAGTAAGACCGGTGAGAGCGCTAGGTCTCGAAGCGTCGAGGGTGGACCTCCTGGGAGCGGAGAGGCGCGTTCGAGGGAGAGAGGCGAGGCTTGGGCGTGTGCGGAGAGCGCGCTGGAGTCTGCAAAGTATGGCTGGGCGTGGGCTGCCAGCGACGGGCGCTACGTGCGTTCAGCCTAGTCCGTGTCTACTAGTATGAGCACGTACCGACAGCCGCATCACCTTGAGCGCGAGCAGATGCTCCATCGTGGGCGGGTGTAAGCTTGGCGCTAATTCAATTAGAATGTAAATGATAATTTATAGACCGTCACGTGCGGACGACCACGACGATGGACACACTGGAAGCACTGGCGAGCGTCCTGCCAGTGACAGTCCCCATCCCCTCCCCAGTGACCAACACATCCCTACTCTCGCCAGCTGACATCTCCCGCGAAGAAGACCTCCTACGCAACCCAGGCTCGTTCCAATCATGGTGGTCCGCCATCCAGGCCGTCAAAGAACACGCCATCGCCAGCCAAAAATCTCAAATAAAATCTCTCAACGACGCACACGACGTTTTGGGTCCCCTCGCATCACCCATAGCGCGAACGAACCTCCAGCGGCTAACGTACCTGTTCGAATCCGCTCTAGTCCATTTTCCGCGCTCGTTTAAACTGTGGAAAGCGTACCTCCAGATGCGATGCTTTTATGTACTGGGTAAAGGGACGAAACCGAAACGGGCGGGGGCGCGGAAAAAGTATGCAGAGATGCGAGAGGCGATGGAAGATGAAGGGATCGAGCAGGAGACGTATGACGGTGGACTCGACGGCGCGTTGGGTTGGGAAGAGTGGAAGGCTTTGGCGGGGACATTCGAACGTGCGCTTACCTGGCTGCCAACCGTACGTCCCCCTCTCTATCATCCCTCCTTATCTACTCGTTAAATTAACTTTAATTGAACGATAGATGCCCCGCCTATGGCTCCTCTACCTCTCAATCTTCACCCACCCGCGCTGCCCACCCGTACTCTCCCGCACACACGCCCGCCGGACCTACGACCGCGCCCTCCGCACCCTCCCTCCATCCCTCCACACCCGAATCTGGCCCCGGTACCTTAGGTGGGCCGAACACGCAGGCGGTCCAACGACCGTACACGTCTTCAGACGATACCTCGCCGCGGACCCGTCCTTGACCGAACATTACACTAGTTTATTATTGGCGGAAGATAACCCACAACCACGTCCGTTGGAAGCTGCCAAGCTTTTGTTGAAGCTTGCACGAAGCGCTGCGAGGGGGGAGTATGTGAGTCCTGAGGGAAAGAGTGCGTACCAGCTGTTAGGAGAGTGGTTGGACGTTGTAGAGGCGTATGCCGAAGACGTTGGACTCGACCCCGACTCGATTCCTCAAAAACCAGCTCAAACCGATACCGAAGCGCCCAAACAAGATACAGGCGTACCCGAACCAGCGTCTTCAACCGGAACACTCATCCGCCTCGCAGGTCCTATGCAACCCGCCACCGGCACAACTGCAACCGACAAAGACAAAGACGCACCAGTCTCACGTCCACACAACAAAGACGAAGACCCAACCAACACCGATAAACTCGACATCGAAGAGATTATCAAAACCGATGGGTTGGCGGTGTACAAAGATCAAGCGGGGAGACTCTGGACCGGGTTGGCGACGTATTGGATCAAGAGGGGTGAATTTGATCGGGTGAGTGTCAAGTCGTTTGGGTTGAGTTGCAGTTGAATGTGGGGGACTGATGGGGGGTCGAATGGTAGGCTACAACAGCGTTCGAAGCAGGCCTCGCGAGCGTACTCACCATTCGCGACTTTACGCAAATCTTCGACGCCTATGCCGAGTTTTCCGAAACGCTCATCTCGGCGCTCATGGATGAAGTTGCCAATCCTGACCCAGTACGTCTCTTCTCTCATTTACATCTTCTCCCTTCCTTTGCCCCACGATTTCGCATATCTAATTATAATCTCATAGGACGAAGACAACACAGAAACAGAAACAGAACTCGACACACGCATGCGCGAGTTCGAAGCGCTCATGGACCGCCGACCGTTCCTCGTCAACGACGTCTTGCTCCGACGGAACCCCAACGATGTACAAGAGTGGGAGAAACGCGTTGCGCTGTGGGGTGCTAATGACGAAAAGGTACCACCCCCTCTCCCTCCCACTCTCCTCTCCCTCCCCACACACTAACTTAACAAATACGAAACAGGTAGCAGAAACATACACAATAGCCCTCAAAACAATAAACCCCAAAAAAACAACCGCCAACGCACACCAGCTCTACGTCCATTTCGCCAAATTCTACGAAACAGGCGGAGTAGAGGGGACATCCGAACCGGATCTCACCAGCGCACGACGAGTCCTCGAGAGCGCTACAAAAATACAGTTCAAGAGCGTAGACGAGCTGGCCGAGGTCTGGGTCGAATGGAGCGATATGGAGATTAGGAACGGCAACTTTGATGAAGCTGTGAGAGTTATGCAGCGCGCGACGGCGGTGCCGAGGAATGTGAAGATTAGTTATCACGATCAGTCGTTGCCTGTCCAGGCAAGGTTGTTCAAGTCGCTCAAGCTGTGGTCGTGTTATGTGGATTTGGAAGAGGCGATCGGGACCGTCGAGACGACCAAGGCGGTTTACGATAAGATGATGGAGCTTAAAATTGCCAATGCTCAGGTATGGTTTTCCCTTCTAGTCGTGTGTTTTGAGTGTCTGACTTTTGACGTAGGTTATCGTGAACTATGCTAGCTTTTTGGAAGACAACGATTACTTTGAGGACAGCTTCAAAGTGTACGAACGTGGCGTCGAGCTGTTCACGTTTCCGATCGCGTTCGAGATTTGGAATATCTATCTGGCCAAGTTTATCAAACGATACGTACGTTCACTCTTCCCTCCTCCCTCTCACTGTTGATCTACAACTTACTGCTATTTAGGGCGGGACCAAACTCGAGCGCGCACGCGACCTATTCGAACAAGCGCTCGAAAAATGTCCTCAGAAACACTGCAAGTCTCTGTTCCTCATGTACGCGCAACTCGAGGAGGAACATGGGTTGGCCAAACGCGCTATGGACATATACGATCGCGCGACACAGGTCGTAGCCGACCAGGACAAGTTCGAGGTACTTCTAATCACCTTCATCACTGTATTCTCGTATTAACGACCACCCTGCAGATGTTCACAATCTACATCGCAAAAGCCAGCGCAAACTTTGGCCTCCCAGCCACCCGTCCAATCTACGAACGCGCACTGCAAGTCCTCCCAAACAAACAAACGGCCGAAATGTGCCTCCGCTTCGCCCAACTCGAACGCAAACTGGGCGAAATCGACCGAGCGCGCGCCATATTCGCACACGCGTCTCAATTCTGCGATCCGCGCGTCGCGCCCGAGTTTTGGAAAGCGTGGAACACGTTCGAGATCGAGACCGGATCAGAGAACACGTTTAGAGAGATGTTGCGGATTAAACGGTCGGTGCAGGCGCAGTATAATACCGAGGTGTCGTTTTTGGCCGCTCAGGCGAGTATGGCGAGGGAAGGTGGGGCGAAAAAGGCTGCGGCGGCGGCTGCGCTTGCTGTGGAGAGTTCGGACGCGATGGCTGCAGTGGAGAATGAGGCCAAGAAGAGTGGGCCGGCGTTTGTGGCTGCCAAGTCGAACGGGTCTGCTGGGGTAGATAAGCCGGCTGCCGAAAATGGGGATACCGCCAACGCGGACGAGATCCAGATTGATGATGATGACTTTTGAGCGAGGGACAAAATGTATTGTGTTATCTTGCGCTTGTTGTCTAATCTACGCTTTGGGAGATCTATCATGTCTCCTTTTCGAGGACTGTATTATAGGCGATGACGCGAAGAAACGAGCTAAATTACACATTTGTGTCAGTCGGTTCTAATACCGGGTTGGTTCGTGCCCAGAAGGTTTTTCGCAGCGCGGGCCCGACACTTCATCACAACTCCAAGCCACTAAGCCACCTGTTTACCATAACCAAGGATTCCTTGGGTTTGTCGTATGGAACCTATGTGACATATTTGTCAATGGGAGCAGTACGCTAAAGCATAACCTATCGAACCATATGTCCAGCCGCATCGACTGTCGCAAACGTTAGGCCACCTCCAGACCTTACAAACCCAGCAACGTGACCATCCACAAACCAGTCGCGCGCTTGGTTTGCGTGGAACTCGTCCCTACCAGTCCAGTCGAGGGCAGTCACCCAGTTATAATTACCGACCTATTTTCAATCAGCCTCATCACAAAGGTGCTTATATGCGCGACTCACCCAGTTGCACACATAATCATAGGTCCCCGCATATATAACCACTCGAATACCCCTTTCGAGTAGGCCTGCAACATAGTCTTGGGTAGGGTGGAACAAGTCCAATCGATCATAGAACCTATTTGACACCTCTTCAGAACACCCCGTAAAGTTGCCTACAGACGAGTCTACGCCTAGCACCTTTCTTGTTTCTGGGCGATCAAGAAATTCGGCAATATATTTCTTGGAAGTGTAGCACTTGAAGCTGGCTGCCTTTTCTGGGGTACACGGCTACGGTACGATAGGTTTATTGTTCAGAGCCAGTTCAGGGTAATAGAGGACGACCAACCTTGGACATGTCGTTTGGGTTCCTGCCTGCGAGAGCGTTAGTGATTATGAAAAATTAGATCAGCTGAACATACCTGTTGTGAAAAACGAATTGTATATGTTGTTGTCACAATAGGAGGCAGCTAGAGCGCATCCAACATGGTCTAGCCTGTCAATACACTCTGCTTGAAACAGTTCAATGCATCGCTGAAGCTAGTCGAGCTGTCAATAGATCGTCAGCAAGGAGGAACTAATGCTACGAACCTGTTTCTTCATCAAGACGCATTTGCTAATATCTTGAACGGGCACCATGGATATATTCTTACATTGTATGTCATAGTAAGATTCGTACATCCTGAGAAAAGTTGAGTTTTAGTTGTCCTTAAATTTCAAACCACGACACACTCACGTCTTGAACTCGGTCACACCGTTCCCAATCATGACTGACTTGAGGTTGATGGGCACGAATCCCTCCTGTTCAGCTCGATGGTTTCGATCTAGTATTGCTGCCGCAAAAACTGGAATGTATCGTCCCTTTCAATATGATTCAGCTTTAGCAGCGTATATCACTGGGGGAGGGGTTGAACTTACTCCGTACGACTCACTAGCCAGGTGAACTTCCCGCTATCACAACATGTTAGCCTAGGTGTGCTGAAACAAGACAGCTTACCCCTTTGAGTTTACCGAATGTCTCAAAGAATATAGATAGAAATGCTTGAACATCCTTTGCAGCTTCCTCAGTGGTTTCAACGTTTTGATCGAACTCTAATGATTAGACTTAGTAGATACCACGTTGCGCAAGGGAGTTCACGACGCACCCGCAAAGCTGAATCCTACTCCAACCCTAGAAAGGGGGTCAATAGATGTGGCAATATACAGTACCCTTGCTCACGGCTGTATTGACATAGCTAAGGTTAACTCGACGGCGATAAAACAAGCAAGAGTTCCCACCTGATCAAGGAATAAGAGATTCGCCTCCTGGTTCCAAGAGTAGGGATTCCAGTCTGTACCATTACTTCCGTCCTGAAGAGGTCCCCGGATACTACAAGGCCCTAACTCCATGAAAAGCCCTGTTGCTGAGGAGCACCCCGGCCCTCCGTTCACCCTAGGCCGCTTAGGAGCGTCGATTTCCAACCAAGTTCTTCAAACGTACCACATTACAACTGGGTCAGAATCCGGAGCTCTTCTACTCTCGAAAAAGTAAAAGAACAAGTGCCTCGAACCAAAGTTGATATCCAAGTAGCCAGTGTATACACTTTGCCAGAATTATTACAGCGTGTTTCATCACCTCAGAATAGCATCGCACCCACTTGACCATTGTATCGCAAAAGCCTTTCGTGGATTTCACTCGCACTCGATAAGAAGGAAAAGCAGGATGACCCAGAATCTCATAGTCCCCTGAGGGTTTAGTCGAACTGATTAGTGTATTAGCGTGAGAAACGTAAGTGGACAGGGAGCTAGCATGGGATGCAAAGGAAGTATTTTCCAGTGGTTGCTGGCGCTCGAGTGACAGTGGTTGGCCGACAAACGGTACATCCCCAGGTAGAGCGGCGAGGCTAGCCGCAAGCACAAATAGGGCAAATAGTCTGTATATCATTTTGACGCAGTACGATAGCGGTCGTAAGTTTAAGGCCGCGAGTAGAATTATCTGCTATCACTACAGGGGATTAGAGGTTTTCGACAGAGGAAGTCTAGCGCAAAGCCCAGCGCTTACTCAGCGTTTCTATTTGCGCAAGCGTGGCCAAAGTTTCCGAGGTTTCCGAAACATTTTCTACGTCTAAAATTCAGCCGGTACTTAAGTGTTTCCCTTAGCCCAAAGCCCCAAAGAAACACCATGGTTTCCATAGGGTTTCATCCACGGAAAGCTCGAGTAACATCTGGACATGTGTTCTACATATATACATAATGATTCTCTAACAATATAAGAGGCTTTGCTCTAGACTTCAGCCCCGCTTTCTTCCTCGGAAACTTAAAGTTTCACCTTTGTTTGCTTACATGAAAGCGTGGCTGAAGACTGTGAGCTTTTCCGTAGAACAATGTGAAAGGTTTGGCTGTGTTCTTTCTACATGAAACCAAACTAAAGTGCTCGGGATTCCATCGCATTTGAGCAGGGTTTTGTCGAGTTGAAGTTGCTAAGTTTTCTCAGCATTTATCCAGGCAAAAGCGACAGCATTTACCCACTATATTTTCAGAGTTTCCTATCGATTAAATGAACTAGTTTTGTATATGTTTCTTTGTTGTTTCTTTGTCTAAATACATTCAACATTTGTATACATTTTCTCGTTGATACTTAGGGTAGAATGACCCGATCCGGCCATTCGGGTGACGTAGAACTCTAATCGTTGAGACAATGGACTCGTTGTCGATCAGCACGCAACGCAGCCACAGTTCTGCGTAAACTGGCTATCTGATCTACTCGTATCAACGCATCTCTTGATCTAATCATCATCTCAACGCGCTTGTCTACGCTTGTCTACGCTAATCAACGCAAGTCAACGCAACTCTCAACACGGTTTTCAACGCTTTTCTCAACATATCTCAACACATTTTGAGGATCTTGTGGTAAGCCACTCACACAGCCTGTCTCAAAGACTCTCAGCTTTGTGTTGAAAACCGTGTTGAAAAGTGCGTTGAGAGTTGCGTTGACTTGCGTTGATTAGCGTAGACAAGCGTAGACAAGCGTAGACAAGCGCGTTGAGATGATGATTAGATTGAGATATGTGTTGACACATGTAGATTAGATAGCCAGTCCACGCGGATCTGTGGCTGCGTTGCGTGTTGATTGACAACGAGTCCATTGTCTCAACGATTAGAGTTCTACGTCACCCGCACGGCTAGATTGGGTCATTCTACCCTGAGTATCAACACGAAAATGTATATAAATGTCGAATTTATTTACACAAAGAAACAACGAAAAAATAAAGACAAAACTAGTGCATTTACTCGATAGGAAACCCTGAAAATATAGTGGGTAAATGCTGTCGCTTTTGCCTGGATAAATGCTCAGAGAACTTGGTAACTTCAACACAACAAAACTCCGCTCAAATGTAATGGAATCCCAAGCACTTCGGCTCGGTTTCATGTAGAGAAAACACAGCCAAAGCCTTTGCATTGTTCTACGGAAAAGCTGGTAGTCTTTAGCTGCGCTTTCATGTAAGCAAACAAAGGTGAAACTTTAAGTTTCCGAGGAAGAAAGCGGGGCTGAAGTCTAGAGCAAAGCCTCTTATATTGTTAGAGAATCATTATGTATATATGTAGAACACATGTCTAGATGTTATCCGAGCTTTCCGTGGACGAGATCTTACTGAAACAATGGTGTTTCTTTTGGGCTTTGTGCTAAGAGAAGTACTTAAGTACCGCCTGGGTTTTAAGGTGTTGAAAGTGTGTCGGAAACTTCGAAAACTCCAGCCACGCTTGTGCAAATAGAAACGCTGAGTAAGCGCGGGGCTTTCCACTAGACTTCCTCTGTCGAAAATCCCTAATCCCCTGTAGTGTATGGTAGCTGGAGGACGGAGCGTGAAGCCACACGTGACTTACACCATTGCGCCAATCCCATGAACACTGTTGAAGTTTCCGTACATCAGGTTTATACGGAAAGTCCAATTGTATCAACACCTTCATTGGCATTTTCTTTCATAAACTTGAATCGACTATCTAAAGTCAGGGCAATATATACGACATTTTTGGACTTGTAGTTTATAGCTCTTTATCCTCAAGCCACCTCGTTAACATAGTGAGAGCTTCTTTTGGCTTATCGTAAGGGACCTAAACTAAAGTTAGAACTCAAGGGTTTGACGAAAGAAATCCACTTACCATATGTCCAGCTCCATTCACCGTTGCGAATGTCAGCCCGTGCGCGGAGCGTGTAATTCCGGCGGTCTTGCCATCGACTGTCCATTCGCGGTCTTTTTCGGCAGTATATGCGCCACTTCCGGTCCAGTCAAGACTCTGAATCCATTTTTGGTTCCCAACCTATAATTAGTAGCCCCATAAGCAGCTAATACACCGCGTGTATACATATAACTTACCCAGTTGCAGATATAATCATAAGTTCCAACATATATCAACACCCTGACTCCCCGCTCTAGCAGCCCCGCGACGTAGTACTGATTCGAGTGGAAGTGATCCAGAGTTTGTGAGAAACGAATTCCCACGTCCCTTGAGCAACCCGTGTAATTGCCGACAGATGGATGAACCCCAAGTGCCTTCCTGGTTTCGGGCAGATCCAAAAAGTTATTGATATGCTTCGTAAGGGGATAGCATAAAGAGGTGGAAAGCTCCTCCGAAGTGCAAGGCTATAATAACTGGTTAGTGTGGGGTTATGTGTAGAGTAAACATAATCTAACCTTAGTCATGTCGTACGGGTTGCGGTCTACAGTACATGAGCCTAGTCCGCGCTGCTAGCACAACAACTCACTCATGTTCCGATAAGGCATATCAAGAGTTGACTGACAAAATCCGGCGGCCATTGCACAGCCGACGGTATCTGTTCTGTCAATGCACTCTTTGGTGTACATGCTTAGGCAACGGGGAAGCTGACACGCAAATGTAAATACCGAGTACTTCAGAGCAAAAGACAGGCGCTTACAGCTTGTTTCATCGCGACGCAACTACTGATATCCTGGAACGGAACCACCGACAAGCTTTTGCATTGGATTTCGTAGTAAGCCTCGAACATCCTGATATGTGCGTGGATAAATGTCCATTCGGGCCGCCTGTTTTTAGCTGAACTTACGATTTGAAGTCGGTCATACCATTGCCAATCAGAACTGATTTGAGGTTGATTGGAACAAACCCGCCAGCCTCGGCACGCTTGTTTTGGTCCACGATCTCAGATGCGAATACGGGCAGATAACGTCCCTAAACGAGACAATTAGTCAACTAGGTGTAGTGGAGTTTATCGCGCCTACCCCATATGATTCGCCAGACATGTGAAACTCTCTCTGGCCGATCGACCCATGGCTAGCGTAAGCGTAGTTTGTGCGACGTTTTCATAGGCTAACCTACCCCTCTAAACTTGGAAAATGTCTCGAAGAATATAGTGACAAATGCTTGAACATTCTTAGCCGCCTCTTCGGTAGTGCTGATCGTCTCTCCGTAATCTAAACAAAATGTTAGCAATGCTTTGTATACCTGGTAAATAGTACATACCTGCATAGCTAAATCCAACCCCAATTCTGCAATTACTTTAAGTAGATACGTTAACTGTATGACCATGAGCGTACATACGGCTAAGCACCCAACGTGGCCAAATTAGAAAAATACACTGCAACTCTAGGCTACACTCACTTGATCCAAGAAAAACAGGTTTGCTTTGTCATTCCATGAGTACGGATTCCAATTTGTTCCATTCGAGCCAGCTTCAGGAGGACCATGAATGCTGCATGGTCCAAGTTCCATAAAGAGTCCCAATGAAGACGAACATCCCGGTCCTCCGTTGATCCTTCGTATGCGATACGTCATTTCAATGCAAACAAACTGTGTTGGGTGGAGTACTAGACCCACCACATGAGGACAGGGTCGATGTCGGGCTGGTTGCGGCTCTCGAAGAAGTAAAAGAATAGATGTTTTGCACCATAGTCGACGTCAAGGTAACCAGAGTACATTCTGGCGTGTTCATGATAAGCTACCTATAGTTGAAAGGCAATATAGAGTCGAACTACATACTTGACTGTAGTATCGCAAAAGTTTTTGACCCGCTTCACGCGAACTTGGTGGGTCGGAAATGATTGGTGTCCAGCTACCGTAAAATCGTCGGTAGATAACGAGGATAGTTCGAGCCGCTGTACGTTTGAGCCATACGCTGAAATGTTCCGATAAAGTGAATTAGTCGGAGACTGCCAAGGAGCTTTCAGGGGAGCTTGATTTGCGGCAGCTACTAGAACAAAGCTTGTGAGTGCAGCAAGGCTTGCTCTGCACCTCATGACTGTTGATGGGGGGGAACAGATGGAATTATTGGCACGAAATCATGCTACCTCATAAAGTCCAGTTCGATCAGCCGGAGACCCTGGCTTCGGACCATATGGTCAGCCTGACGTCCGTCGCTGCACCTCATGCACAGTTCTTGTGGTCGAAGGGTGAGCACATGTGTCAGGACTTAGACGCCGCACGTGACCTACCCCGTAGCGCCAGGCTCAATACAGTACTCCAACAGTGCTGGAGTCTTCCGAGGTCAAAATTACTGGGAGACTCTATTTATAGTAGGGATCTCACTAGCTTTTCTTTCGTATAGTATATGGATCAATTGACAGAGCCCAAGGCGCATACTTAGACATTTTCCCATTTCAACCTACAGCTCTTTATCCTCAAGCCACCTTGTTAACATCGCGAGGGCTTCCTTTGGTTTGTCGTAGGGGACCTATACCAGATTCAGAGCTTAAATGGCTTGGCAGAACTAGTTATTTACCATATGCCCAGCTTCTTTGACCGTCGCAAAGGTTAGCCCGTACGCAGAACGTGTGATTCCAGCAGTTTTGCCATCAACGGTCCATTCGCGGTCTTTTTCGGCAGTATATGCGTCTCTTCCGGTCCATTCAAGGTCCTGTGTCCACTTCTGGTTGCCCACCTATAAGTCACGACTGAGGTCAGCTATCGAAAACAGTGGTTCGGGATGAGTGACTAGCCCAATTGCAAATATAGTCGTATGTTCCAGCGTAGATCAGCACTCTGATGCCACGCTCTAATAACCCGGCAACGTAGTGCTGGTTGGAGTGGAACTGATCCATACTCTCTGAGAAACGGATCCCAACATCTGTTGAGCAACCAGTATAATTGCCGATAGATGGATGGACCCCAAGAGCCTTCCTAGTCTCAGGGCGATCCAGAAAGTTGTTGATGTGCTTCGTAAAAGGATAGCATAGTGATTCCGAAAGCTCTTCAGGGGCACAAGGCTAAACAATGTTGTTAGTCTGGAGGTCTATTTATATATCTGTACGCAAACCGACCTTGGACATGTCGTATGGGTTGCGGTCTACTCGAGCTTAGCTATGCCGCTAAAAGATGAGAATATCACTCACTCGTCTCCATATAGGACACTGTAAGGAATGATTCGCAGAATGAAGCAGCCATTGCGCAACCAATTGCATCAGTTCGCCCCACGCACTCCTTTGTGAGCATGTTCATACACCGAGGGAGCTGATTTATAAGATATGTCAATCGCGTACGTATTATAAAAGAGAACTACCAACCGCCTGCTTCATCTTGACGCAAGTACTGATATCCTGAAATGGCACAACCGACAAATTCTTGCACTGTATTTCATAGTAGGATTCTATCATTCTAAATTATTTGTAAGTAGCCATGCCGCTCCAACAGCATAACACCTACGTCTTGAAGTCAGTCCAGCCGTTACCAATCAGGACCGACTTGAGATTAATCGGGGCAAATCCCCCAACCTCGGCACGCTTGTTCTGATCTATAATCTCAGATGCGAATACGGGCAGGTAGCGTCCCTAGGCGATTGATCAGTGAATCGCCTCCAAACTGCTGAATTTGAACCTACCCCATACGACTCTCCAGACATATGAAACTCCCGCTGGTTGGACAAATAATGTCCTAGTACCCTCAGTAGACATGGAGAATTAAAACACATACCCCTTTAAACTTGGAAAATGTCTCAAAGAAAATGGTTACGAAGGCTTGGACATTCTTAGCCGCTTCTTCCGTTGTGCTGACTGTCTCTCCATAGTCTGATGGATAATTCGTGTAACTTGTTATTTTTCGACAGGTTATGACACGAACCTGCATAACTAAAGCCAACTCCAACGCTATCGCCGTTTTAAGTAGACGTATTGTAACAGTTGAGCGCATACTTACGGCTAAAACCCCATTGTAAGTTCAGACCGTTTGACGTTTGAGTCGTAGGCTCTGCTGTACTTACTTGATCTAAGAAAAATAGGTTTGCCTTGTTGTTCCAGGAGTAAGGGTTCCATTCTGTTCCGTTTGAGCCAGTATTTGGGGGACCACGGATGCTACATGGCCCGAGTTCCATGAAAAGTCCTAGCGAGGAAGAGCAGCCCGGGCCTCCGTTGATCCTAGGAATTTATCGGAGTCAGTCCAAGTATAATAGATAACAACACCTCGGTGAAACTTACCACATAAGAACTGGGTCAGTGTCAGGCTGATTACGGCTTTCAAAGAAGTAAAAGAACAAGTGCTTCGCGCCATAGTCTACATCAAGGTAGCCAGAGTACATCCTGACGTTCGCACTATGTCACTTATAGTTGTAAATATATATAATCAAATCACGTACTTAACTGTGGGATCGCAGAAGTCTTTGACGTGCTTAAGCCGCAGCTGATGAGATGGGAAAGACTGGTGCCCGGCTACCGTAAAGTCATCGGAAGACAAGGACGATAATTCCAAGCGCTGCACGTTGGAGCCATACGCAGAAACGTTGCGATAAAGCACACCAGCAGGAGCTTCCCAAGAAACTTGCGACGTGATAGCCTGACCGGTACCAGCTAGTAAAATGCAGGTCACTAGTACTCCTATACCCATTATGTATCTCATGTTTCGCGCTAGTATGGTAGGCTGATGCTGGGAGCGCGAGAGAGTACAGCTGATATAAATACCGCTAGCCCCGCTAGACCCTGACTTCGACCCATGTGGTTCTATTGGGCGCTAAGCTCGCATACACCCAAACAAGGACCGCAGCAGTGACGACGTGTGAATGTACGCCCTATCGTGTTAATCTCAGACTACTAGCCTTAATGTATCGGTTTGGATGACTACCACCAATAATAATTGTTTCAAAAATAGTTGTTGTCTACGACGATGCATACGTGGCTCACGCGCGCCGTGTATCCATTGGTTCTTCGACTAGCTACATGCAACACCAAATCGAGGTTCTGATACGCAACGAGTTTACTTGAGTTCCGTTTACAGCTTATGATGTGTTGTCTTACACGTCCTGCTACGTGTTCTCTTGCCCTTTTAGACAATGCACGAGAAATGATTCATTACTCCAGACTGAAATATTCTATATCCATAAACAAGCATACATCGTGAGTCTAGAGAAGCCTACATAAGTACAAGATAAATGGAATTGAAATGATGACAATTATAATATGTATGGTCCATATCGTAGACCGACTCGAGGGCTGGCTCGGCCATGCAATATCTTTGTCGAACCAGTCACCACTAGGTTGTCTACTACGCACGGCCCGAGTTTCTTCGTAGCAGTCTACTATACACTCCATCGCATCATCCCATGATTTGCTCACTGGCGCAGATGTAGAAGCACGCCCTGCCATGACCCGACGGAGAGTGGTGTTTGTGACCAGTCTTCGTAGTAAGGCGGCATACTGCTGTGCCAATACCTGACGCCTAGGATTCCTCGGATCGAACTGCTGCTGCCAGCCACATTCAGCCGCATCTAGCCGGTTGGGTCCATGCTGTAGTAATAGACCAGTACGCTCATGCTGCACGAGGTCTCGGGTACCGTCTGCATCAAGGCCAACAACCGGAAGCCCAGAGGCAAGTGCCTCAAGCACGACCTGCCCAAATGTCTCTGTATAGGAGGGAAACCTACAAGAGAAATTTTGAGTATACATTTCTCCAGCCTCACGTACTTGGGCACTCACGCGAACACATCGGCGCTAGCGTAGCATTTAGCCAGATCTTCTCCCGATCGATGTCCCATAAAGATTGCGGGTATCTCTTTTTGGAGACATCTATCCTCTAGATCGTGCCTGGCGGGACCGTCTCCAACAAAAACGAAAAGTGGCGGTAAAGATGGAAGCTCTATCAGTCTGAGCAAAACAGTAAAAGTCTCGATCAAGAAGCATAAATTCTTCTCGTGAGAGCTGAAATCACAATCGCAGTCAGAAATTCACTGACAATATTGATACTGAATTAAAGACTTACAGTCTCCCGACATATAGTATAACACAACGGTCCTTCCAAAGGAGGAACCCTTGCTCATCTGAGGGGGCTGGGGACGGAGGGGGGGTTGGGAGGCATTTTACGTCGCCTGGTGTGACAGTACAGGTGGGCGCCGAAACGGATTCTACACCCCAGGCTCGCCGAGTAGTATAACATTGCCGATGAGGCCCAAACATATCTAAATCAATGCCGCGTGGCCATACTCGAGTATTTTGGATCCCTTTACGCATGAGCATGGTGGCGGTGGAGAGAGTGGGGCATGCAGTCAACCGGCATTGGGAGTGCCAAGTCTTGATACACGTCCACATGATCGACTCCATAAAATTGAGCCCAAACAAAGCTGCGTAGCTGCTGGCTATGAATATATCTACGCTCTCTCTAACTGCTTTAATTGCTTACGTGGGAAGGTTGGTGTGGAAGCTTGCAACGATAGGAGCCTGCGGGTCCGACCACTTGGGCCCGCACCATCCATTTCTCAGTGCGAATAGCACCTGAGGGCCCAGCCATATTGGATCAACGACATGGATGACATCAGGATCCTTAAATTTGTCATTTCGCATTAGAGTATTCAGACAAATCTTGTTCACTTACGAATTCTACAATCGTTTCGAGGAATTTGGGTCGTAAAAAATTGAGCTTCAAGCCGGGATAGAGCATCAAAGGAAGCCCTGTCGTGCCAATAACTGGATGTGTTTCGTACGATGACTTCAGAATATGACTCAGGCTTATCGGGTGGGGCAGGAAACTCCATATACTCACCATATATGCTTCTGGCCCAAGAACGACCGCTTCGTGTCCTTCTTCCCTAAGGTGTTTCAATAAACGGGCTAGGCATCTTGTCACCCCGTCGACCTTTGGTAAAAAGTTCTCTAGCAGGGATTCATAAGTATGTGGCCCGCTTATATATCCCAAGACATACCGGTAACGATAACTACTCGGATTTTTCTTCGGGCAACACGATTAGACGACAGCATGGTTAGCGCATGGATTAGGTGCGTCTAGCAACGCCGCCTCCGGTATTTTATCTCCACTGCGCCAACGACTAGAAAGAAACTGATCTTTACTTGACTGAGTGGGTGTATGCACGGGCTATCTTGCTGCCCAATCGGATTCGTGAGAACTCGCACGAGTATGATCACGTGTGTGGCTCGTAGCCCCGCAAAAAGCCGGCAAGAGCCTACTGGGCTTATTTGAGTTGACTCGGGCGAACACGTTCGACTTGGAGAGCCCCTGTCCGCTCCACAGAGATAAGAGATAGAGCCTATATTGCCCTAATCAAGGGGCGCTGATTGTAGTCAATTAAACAAGTACTTCATTCTAAGGATCCAATAGCAAGTGTACGACGGAGAGCGTGCATCTAGGACAAAATGCTCACAAGAACTATAACATCTAAATCTATAGATCTCAAGAGCGCTCCTTCACCGCTTGAGAAAGGACACGAAGCCGAGACCTCCATTCGTCAGCCCCAATGTATGCACCGCACATCCGTCGTTTGCCTGTAAACCCTGATCTGCCATGTAAAACTCGATGGTTATCTACGATGACGGCTGTTCCCGCCGAGAGTTTGACCCAGTATTCCGAATCTGCACTCGTAAGGCATCTGTTCCAAGAACGCAAGGCATCGTACCTGAACGATTTCAGTGTCGTATAGGCAGAAATATCAGCCATGTGTATCGAATTCACTCACCAGTCTTCGACTATCGCCGGATCAATGTGCCTCAAGACACTTCGATCGTCGTTGTTATAACGGACTTGCATGAGTCTCCCAAAATCGTCCGTCTTGAGAATGGAAAAAGGCTCGTTGGGAATATACAACGAATCAGCATCGCCGGCCGCATGGGCGTTGATCTTGACCTGTGTTAAAAGGTTGTAGTGGGACGGATACTTTTTTCGCAAGATAGATGCTGCGTAGAAACCGTCTACAAGGAGTGTGTGCCCTCCGGTACCTTCATGCGAAAGCAAGTGGAAAAGTTGAAGGCCGCATGGATCAGACTACGCAATGAGCCTGTTTCAGCCTGATTTCAAACCAACTTTCAAAACTACTCACGAGGTAGGTAGTGTCTGTATGCGCTCCGAGAGCAAGGTTCGTATATGCGGTGTCGCCATGTTTGAGGTCAGCAGTAAAGTCCCAAAATCCTCCGTCTGAAACGGTTCTAATCAACCTTCAAGGCGTTATATCGGCTTGACACCTTGCTTACACTTAGTTTCCCTGATGAAAGCGATCCGTCGTGTGAGTGCTTCTGTATCCTCTGGCGTATGAGGAACTCCTTCGACGAAGCAGACCCCAAATTCGTCCTAAGCCACAGATTATAAGATACACGCGACCAGAAAAATCTCCCACGTACTATTTTCTGTAACCATTTGAGAACGCCGGCATCGCTATTCATAACCTCCTCGTATGTTACCGTTGGACGAAAGTCTTGTATACTAGAGTTCCATAGAGTTTTGCTAGCATATTGAGAACGGGACTGATCAGTGCCTATATACAATCAACCCAGCATCACTTACCTGCCGCTAGAACTGAAAGTAGACGCTCGGTTCAGGGGATGGTCATAAGAGTTTCGAGACAACCACTCCCATGAATATATGGAGACATGCTGGGGGATTGCTGGCCCTGTTTAGGGTTGCACGTCTCAGTCTTGGCCTGAGAGCTCAACACCTTACTCACATGTAACCTCCAATCCTGTTGACTTGGCCTCAACGCGAGCTGGTTGGATATTAGGGGGTATCTGTCTGTCGCGTTACGGCACGTCATTGAATATTGGGATGCATGTTCTCACCTCAAAGGTATTCACCAGACGCTGCTTCGTGACAGGATGCAAGCATTTAGGGCACTGACAATGATCGCGCAACCAAATATGGTGACTGAAGCCCAATTTCAATATTGTGCTCCCAGCATAGAAACATCGCCGTTGGCTTACTACTGCGACCTAGCCCCATTTTTCCACCCAACCGATACTTTCCGCGAGTCGTAGCCCACCTGGGGTAGCTCGGAGATCTCCCCTGCGACTATCTTTGTGGTTGTTCGGGTGGGGCCGGGTATGAAACCAGCATCACGCGACGAAAATGGAAGTGGTGGGAGTCGTTGCTCTGCTGGTCGTGCGAGTTGAGCGGCTGCAGGCTGTAAAACCTCGTTGCTGGTTGAGATGTGGCGGCAAGCAAGGAGCTAGGAGCATTCATTTTAGCACGCAGGAATGTTCTAAAACGGAGCACCCACCCTAAGGGGTCGAGTGTTTGTAAGCTGCCTATCATGGAAGTCAATGTTAGGCCGAGCGAATATTAAGTAGTTAAGTAAAGTACAAATACCGAGGCGTAGTAGCGTATATTCTCAGGGCGGGTCTCATGTTGGCTGAGGTGGACGTTGAGTTTGTGGGGACGTGGGGAGTTGGCGTTGAAGAAATCCTGGGAAGACTCGAGCCGCCGGGTTGCGGCTGTCACCAGCTTATGACTGCCGGAGCCGGAACTCAAACTCAAGTTGCGTGATCACCGGACATGTGAAATCGCTCAAGACACGTCTATTTCATTTACCTCTGCCGGCTGAACTCGGGATAAACTCGGCGCTTTTCCCAGTGCTGGTTGTGGCCAGTTTGTGGCTTGAATACTATAATAACAAAGTGGTCAGCGCCGAAGGACGACCGGTATATCTGAGATCTCAATTTCAATCAACATTAGTACAGAAATACAAGTGCACAGTAGGATTCGTTTATATCAATCATACACCTGTTGTAGGAGTCCAAACGATTCAATAATTCAGACAAACGAAACCAAGGGCACTCAAGTCACCGAGTTATGGTACAAACTAAGACTCGTGATTTGTTCACTTTCCAGGTGGAGGACCAGCAGGAGGGGCGTAGGTGGCGCTTGGAGGAGGTCCAGAAGGCTAATGACAAGAGTTAGCGGGAATAGCGCGCAAGGTCATCATCGCGTACAGGTGCATATTCACCACCAGCATGATAGGCAGGCTCGGGGAACTGTGGTCCAGCCGATCCGTGATTCGCGTTACTGGGACCATACACGTTCAGTACATGGGGTTTACTGACTGTCGTAATATTGACTCACTTGGGCTGGTTTGGATTATATTCAGAGCCTCCGCCGGGGTATGGCTGGTAGGACTCAGGTTGTCCAGCAGGCTTCTCGTACTGCGTTGGACCGCCTCCAGTTGCAGTTGCTGGAGGAGGAAGCGCGACCATGCGTTGGCGGGCTTTGCGGCGGCGCATCATAAGGAAACAAATCAAACAACTCAGGATCAACAGTCCTAGAACAGCTGTTGGGAGTCAAGAGATGAGCTCAGAAACGCGATACACAGTATACCGCGTACCCATCCCAATACCAATGCCGATCCTGGCCGCTGTAGCAAGGCCGCCTGTGCAGCGATAACGATTGTACCTGCAGTTCGAATTAGCACGCATATCTAGATTAAGTCTTTTGTGAAGTTCTCACCTATCATAATAGCACCGTCTAGCTGCCAGTGCTCCCGGGATGTTGGCCAATAGCACGGTCCCAACGGCTAAGCTTGCGCTAGACAGTCTGAGGTGAGAGGTCATGGCAAGCGTGGGGATTGGAGAGGGTGGATTTCATTCGTGATAGAACTTGGAGGGGTCTTATGTGCAGCCCCCACTGCTCTTGGCGCTAATTGGAGCCCGACCAATGACGCACAGGAAAGCCGTCATGGCATTAGCTCACGTGGCTGCCGCTTACGTTAACTCCGATCCCTGATTCATCGGCACGGCTGAAGCGCATACAGGTGCATCGCGTTTGCGCTTTCCGCAGCGTACCTCCGCAACTGTATCGTACGCGATGACACGAGAGCATTCAACCATATTATTTAAACAGTTCCAGTCACGAATATGTACACATATAGGGGATTGGTGAAGGGATACAAAATTAGATTGCATGATGTCACGCGCTTCGTAACAGCGGATGCGATAGCGAATTGCCCAGTATGGAATAGGAGGTGCGGCCTTCAAGCCGGCTTCCCACGAGCCTCACTACAAAACTGTGTGTACCTCACTGTCATCACAGTGCGTCTTCACTTGAACTTCCGAATAACCTCATGTATGCGTGTAATTTCAGCCTATAACAACTAAAAGTAGTTGCCACAGAAAGCTAGCCTCCAATATAGCACCTTGGCGACTAAAGTCTAGGTGGATATAAGTTACGCTGTCTATCGATCCGGCGACTACGACTGACTGTAGCATGCAGTTGTGTGAGGCCCGTAGGACCGAACGGTGGGGGAAGAGGGATTTAGCGAAGTCGAGGCTTATGAGAGAGCGAGTAGCTAACTAATTGCTCGTATTTGAGAGCAAAGTGGAGACGTTAGATTACAGGGGTACGGCCTTATATGCATGAGAGGAGTACATTTATATGTAATAGATACTGAGAAGGATCTTTGTCGGGAATAGATAAGATGGGTACGGCCTCCGGCTGCGCCGTTAGGTGGGCGTGCGTGCTCACACCTCACAAGTTGCAAGCGGTAGGTACAAAAACAATAGAAGCTACATCTGGTTACGCGAGCTTATCATAGGGTGGTGGTACATGATTCGGGCCCTGGGCTTCCAAGTCCGATAGACGGATATCGTGTTGAGCGCAGGGAAGATCTGTCCCATGAACGAAGCACACAACACTCTGTGCTTGTACAGATTGCTGAGAATGAGTACTGTAGTTAAAAGATTGGCTTAGTTTAACGGTGGAGTACTGTTCGCACAATAGCAGCTCACGTTTGTTGGCCACAAGCACTACATACTACAGCTGGTAACGGCGAATATGCCGATGCGCGCCGCATCGTTTGTATATGGTGATAGAGACTCCAAACAAAAACTCCTACACACAACAAGGAAGCACTTTAGTAAATGATAAGGTTTATAGTAGGGCCTCCTATCTATTTACCAACGAACACTAGCATTCCTACACCCATGAGGACCATAACAACTATGACTGCTGTTGGTAGCCTAAAGTCAATGTCGATATCTGAGGAACTAAAGCCCACAGGTCAATTTAAGCTAACTAGGCATTAATCTTGGATAGGCTACACTATACCTCATGTTCCTTATAGTCAACGTGAGAGTGGTCAGATAAAATACTAATAGGTAATTCGTAAACGTTGGAGGACAGTGCAAGGCGGGGGTGGAGCAGCCTCGTAACTAGCAAGACTGTTGTTACCGGCTTTATACGTACAATTACAATAGGAAGCCTGCAGAGCTTAAGGCTCAGGAAGTCACTTTAGTGCCCTGGTTTAGTCCCTGCGCTGGTCTGAAGCAGTGCA
>WSTJ01000513.1:2659-23442 GCA_019623705.1 Ceratobasidium sp. 428 | reverse complement strand
CGCAGACGACTCCCGTCCAAGAAACCTACACGCGGTTACTACTCTCGAGCGTCAACCTCGAGTACAGACCCGTACCTCAACGCACCACGAGGGAGGATAGACTGGGCGCAGCGCGGTTACAGGTACGATCCAGAGAGCGCGTATGGGTTACCGTCAAGGGAGGAGAGGAACCCGATCTATCGCGAGATCTTACGGGTCAATACGTCAGACGCGCTACTAGCCGCGCCACGCCAGTCGGTCGTCATGCAGAGTGCTACCTCTCCTCCCCCGTTTGCGCCATATCCCAACAAACAAGATTCCCTCCCCGACTATGCTTCTCAATCGCAAGCCGAACTCCTGGTCGAGAAGACTCCTGTGGAGGAAGTCAACGTTCATGGTCTCTCAGGGTTGCCTGTCTGGTCGTCAATCTGGCCCAGCGGGTGGACTGGGCGAAACCAGATATCCTCTGCGCGCGACGAAGACTCGGATGATGGCTCGGACGAATCGTTTATCTCAGGGGAGAAAGGTCCACTGGACGAGGTGCCTATGACAGGCGAACTAGGTGTTCTATCGGCTCCTTCCCCTATCCCTCCGCGCCTTTACCGCTCTCCTCACTCGGACGATGAAGAAGATATAGAGGCACTCGAGCTCGAAATCACTCGACTGATCGAAGATGCCAAGCAAAGCAAGGCCAATAAGAAGAGCTACTTCTCTCTGCCTATTGGCTTATCACGTTCAGGCACACAACGCTCGAGCGCCATCTTGGGTCGTCAATCTCAAGCGCCTAGTCGCGTTCCCCGCTTTAGGGCGAAGCGCCCGTTCCGGTTTGGGGTCGACCACTGCGCCACCTGATCGAGCCGGTGAAGTTGAGTTGTTGCCTGGTGGCGGGAGTACATTGTCCAGCCTCATTGGACGATTTGCTGCGCCATTTTCGCAAGCTGATAGGTCCCGGCGGATGGATTCTAATCACGTTACACCTGACGAGGAGGCGGCGAGGATAGATGGAAACCGAAACGCCGACTACGCCCCTAGACCACGCTTCATCTTTTAAAATACCCGAACAGCCCGCTTCTCCTTTCCTTGCTCCACCTATGGCTCTTCCCTCAACCACCGCATCACCCGAAGCTCATCCTCCTAGGACAGCGCCATGATTCGAGTTCCGTTCCCGTCTAGCCTTTCTGTCCGCCAAACCCTCGAGCGATTCCTACTTCCTCCAGCTTATTATCCCAAGCAACCCGTTCTACACTGGACAAGTGGTTCGTGGGGAGGGTCATTCCTGGCTCTCTGTTTGGGAGGCCCTTTACACGATTGAGACGTCAAGTCTCTGGCTCGAGAGTGCGTTGCTCCTAGGTGAGTTTTAGTGTGATAGTGTTCGCGTTTCTGGATTGACAGACTTTTTTTCAGCCGCCGACCCAATTATTGACACACTTCCGTTACGACTACAACTCCTATCAATCACCACCTTCAACTTAATAAGCGGTCAGGTTCACTCTAGGCGTGTTTGGTGGATGGTTGGGCTAGCTCCACTTACCGGGAAAGAGATGAATCCATGGGGGGTCCATTGTTTTGGGAATACGAACGGCTGTTTCTGTACATGCGCTTTGAGCGGTAGCGCCTTCTTTCGAGTTCTTAGTCGTTGCCTCCTAGATCTTATTACGCGCATCTTTATCATTCTTTTTCTCAATATTCACTCCAACCATTTCCTTACCTTGTCTAATTATCTTTCGCAAGCGATTTTAGGAGCGAGTCTGTTAACTTGGATGGGGGAATGAATGGTTCAGGGGTTGTAAATATTTTTGTGAAGTAATCAATTATTGCATAGCTGTAATACGCATCGAGCGAGTGCTGACGATCAACACAAGCGTCCATAGTGGATGTTCCATGAGGAAAAGTTGAAGATCCGGTCATGCGATTAGTATGCCTCAGGGCAGGAGAGCTCGAGGCCGTGACGGTTGATAACCGCTCACGATGACCATGACGTAATGACAGTGGGATCAAATCAACCCCGCTGATGCAGAGCGGCATCAAAGCTTATCATCGGGATCAAAGTCTATTGGGTCTTTGAAATATGGGATCCAGCGCGTTATAAGTTTAATTTAAGTTTCTATTTTCCATTTATAACCAATGACTCGGAAAGAGTGATACATGCAATAAAAGAGAGAGCTACGACGACCTGACACTCGACGCGGTCCTTCCAAAACCCTGCGGTCATCTCTCGACTATTTGTACTTCGTTCCTCTGAGTCGGTTGAGTTTGACAATTCGGACCAAGGTTGTTCGAGATCTATAAGCCAACGGATGAAATTGTTGTCACAGACTGTGTTCTACCCAGACAAAGTCCCAGAATAAAGATCAAGAATGGAGGATCCTAAAACATGACTTACGATGGAGAACGACTTTACCAGGTCGCTATGATGGATTACCCCACTAAATCGGGAAAAAGCATGTTCGTAGCCCTTGCTCATGGCGTGTCGATAGCTTCCGACGACCCAAGAAACCAGCCGGTAAGCTTATGTACCAGTGGTCAGCACATCAAAGTCCGCGGAGTTACGCGATCCGACGCACCAGGTGAGATGACCAAAGCCTGAAAAGTAAGCCGAACGTCCCTCCCAGTGGCGATATCGGTTTCGCGCTGATGCTACGTCCTGGGTCGGTGAATGTCGTAATTATTCGGATCACAGCGAAGGTTTGAATCATGTAATCACTACCCATTGAGGGGGTAGGAATTGGAACGCGTTGGGGTAGTTGAGCAAGATTGATCTTCGGGAGGGTGGCCTAGAGCTGGGTCTAGCGTCGAATAGGTCGATGGCGGAAAGAGATTTCGACATGATCAGGGCGAAGGATTGGAGGACCAGAGATTAAGAGAGCCTAGATATACATTTTTCGACAAGGGGAATTCGAGAGTTTGGATCGCCAGAGTCCAGAGGTGATGGAATCGTGACTTGAAGGACAACGGAACGGAGAGATTACTTTTAGCAAC
This sequence comes from Ceratobasidium sp. 428, assembly GCA_019623705.1. NCBI lineage: Eukaryota > Fungi > Basidiomycota > Agaricomycetes > Cantharellales > Ceratobasidiaceae > Ceratobasidium > Ceratobasidium sp. 428. The sequence continues at coordinate 20,484 of WSTJ01000513.1, read as the reverse complement.
AATGGCAGTCGCAGATAGCCATATACCCACTATTGAGGTGTAAGCAAGTGGCCGGTCTGGCGAGAAGTGGAGCTTGTTGAGTTTGAACTTAGTCATCTATCCCAAGTCGATAGCGTCAACGATCTGAAGGAACGGCCGTACACCCGAAAGACTTACTGGACACTACTACCATATCCAAGTCACGAGTAGAACGTCACAGATACGGCCGGTTTGCACTTGCAAACGGCATGGGCGGTTTCGGCTCGTTATGGCACGAAGGTGCTCGAGGAACAGCAACCCACCTTGGGTCGATGTACTGTGACTTGTACTTTACTAAGCGACAGATTGGATGTGCATTTTTTTTGCTAACAAACATTTTCTAGCACTCGTTAGCTCAAGCCATGTCAGATACAAAACGCCGACTCACCCTCAAACGATCAGCAGGTTGAGAAATTGATATTCTGCCAGTATGGTCACACAGCGCGGCCCGATAGCCGACGTCGACTCAAGAGGGTAGGTCACGGATGTCTGCATTTCGATGTCTGCTCGAGTGGACTGGGAGGAGAATGGCGGGTACTGGACCGACCGCCTGTGGTGGTAGTTTCGTGGTCATGAAGAGCCGTGCCTGGGCGCTTACGAATCCTGGATGTTTGTGGTAGCTTGCACTCATCACAAAGACTTGTGCCTCTCAACGACGTCACTCTCGACTCTGTAGGGTTGCCGCGAGATGGAGACAACAGATATGCAGCTCGTCTCAAGTACAGTCTTCTAGCTTGCGAGACAGGGCGAGACGCAGGGTTTGTTGATGATGATACGGGTCGAGATAATAGGCACGTGAGACTTCCCACGAATATTTACCGCCACACGGTCAGCTACTCTATGAGCGGGCTCGTCAATAGTTGCCCCTCGAGGTGATCGTCATAGCAAAACGTATACTCTTGAAGCATATCGCTATAGCTATGTCTCTGTAGTCCTTAGTTCTGGTTAGTTTAGTGACGATTGAAGGCAATGTCGCTAGCTTGTCGGGCAAGAGGTCGAATGGCAGGTACGCAGCGTTTTGTTGCACAATCCGGCGCCATCTCAGCGAGTACCTATTCTACGGCACTTAAGAGCCAGAATCTAGGAGGTTAAAGACAGCAGCTACCAATTCGTTCGTTTACTGTCTTTTCTACTCATAATAAATTCGCCCTTGTTGTCGTTTTGCTTCGTTTTGATCTACATTTGTCTAAATGTCGGTTACTGCTTCGCCTATTCGGCCTACTAATATGTAACCTCATATTGCTTTCTACGTTTTATTTTCTACTTGATTGACTGTGTGTGCTAGATACCTCAACATTCATTACTCATACTCTTTCCGGTTAGTCTAACATCAAGAAACCCTCGAGACGGGTGCAGTCTCGCTGACCAATTTGATGAGACATGATGAGACACCAGATAGACCCTGTCTCGTCTCGTATTGTCTCGTCTCGCGGCAACCCTACGACTCTGATAGGCCGACTCGACCTTCTTCGTACTTCCCCTCGTAGCCATGATTAATACTTGACACCACGACATACTACTGGTTACTTCGATGCTCTAATTAAACTTACTCTACCCCGGGAAAGTGCAGACGGTCCTCGCTATTGCTCCAGGCGACAAACTGGCCACGAACCTTGACAGAATCTGCAACCTCTGCGTTGTGCTCATTTTCGCTATGGTCGGAACGAACCACTGCATACGGAGCTTTAGGTAAGCCAGATATCCCACAGTCGTACCATACTCTGCCAAATGGCTAACCTGTTCTCCATGTCTCGCATCCCAACCCAACAGCCAGCATGCTGGAGGACCGCTTACCACGGACCCTTTCTTGGAAGAGGCAAGCACTAGAGGTGACACCAGGTACCCAGAGAACGAAGCCGGTCGGCTTTTCCCGGAAGGGTAAACCCATGGGGATGCTTTCCCTACCTGTAGAGATCGTTACCGAGGCGCGCCACGTCTGACCGATTGCCTACGACCTGCGAGCTCAAATAATGACACTCCAGATCGTGACGCACCTAACCCCGCCCGGACCTTATTATCCTCTCACAGCTGACCAAAGACTTCCGAGCATTGCTGATGCGCCGATCTGCCGCGTCAATTCGGGTGTCAACCATACGGAACGTGCCTAAGCTGCCAAATTGCCCGGAAGATTTGTCCCAGGCGCAGTACGTCACTTTGGTGTACTCCGAGCATTGTTCTGTAAGCCGTCGGGAGTCTAAATCAATTAACCCCAGCTAATTCCGATTTTTCAGACGTGCGAGGCAAGCGCGATTGAGCCAATGGATCCTTACTTGAACGTCCGATCATGCAACTTGTACCGCGCGGGTCAGTGCGTGATCAATCATTTTATTGGCGATTTGATTTTGTACTAATTTAATTCTTCTGTAGAGTCGCCAGCATTAAAAAAGCGCCGAACAGGCTGGTAAAAACCCTCGTACCTCAGACATCTGGTAAGGAATACGATTAAGACAACATCTTTACCCTAGTGACGTATACCTCACAATAGAAAACGACGACTCCGAGCCGGTTTGTCTAAGTTCTAATCTCGAGAAACTTACGAGTTACGTGCTACGACTGGAAGATCCCGACGATCCAGCTCACCTTGATGGTGAAACTTGGATCCAAATCAAGGGCGATTTCAAGGTCGCAAGGGTCAAGGTAAGCTATATTACGTTTAAGTGCCATTGTGCAGGCACTAATCCTTCTCCGACAGTATGCCTGAAAACTCGGGTTGTTTTTGAAAAACACGGCCGAGGACCTAACCAAAGAGCTTGAAGCCCTCAAGTCTCAGCGTCGTGACAAGTACAACCTTCGTTGACCATTTGTATTTCGTGTCTGACGCGTTCACCTAACATCAAGCAGCGGCTGGAATCAGCGGGATGGAGTAAACGCTGATGTATAGTGGCATCAAAGCTTATCATCGGGATCAAAGTCTATCGGGTGTTCGAAATGCGTGATCGAGCACGTCATGTGCTTGAATTCATGTTTCTGTTTTGTAGCTTGCTCGAAATCCAAGCTCCAGTTTGTACAGAATTCCCTCCTATTTAACGCTTCGCAGTGTTACACTGGCGGGTTTCAATGATTATTCTTGTTAATTATGATTCATGGCTCGGAGGCAGTGATACATCTCAATAAAAAAAGAGCCACGAGGACCCGACAATCAAGCCGGTCCTTCCAAAAACCTGCGGCCATCTCCCGGCGATTTGTAGCCGCCCCTGCCTCATTTGGTCACATAGACAACCACACCTGAGCGGGTGGAGCTTGACGTCGGACGAAAGTTATGGGAAAACCACAGGCTGAGGGATAAAGTTGTCGCCACAGACTATGTCTCTACCCAGAAAGAGTCTTGAAACGGAGATTGAGAATGATGTATCCTGAAACATGACTCACGATGGAGAACAACTTTACTAAATGGCTACGATGGATTACCGCACTAAAGCTTGTGAAAGCATATTCGTATTCCTAGCTCATGGAGCGTCGACAGCTCCCGACGAACCCAAGAAACCAGATGGCAAGCTTAGATACCAGTGATCAGCACAGAACCGCTCCCGGAGCAAAACGGTCCGACGCACCAGGTTAGATGACCAAAGCCTAAACGGTAGCTGGATATCCCTCCCAGCGGCGATATCGGTTTATGTTAGTGTTTCGCGCCGATGCTACGCCCTGGGTCGGTGTATGTTGTAATTATTCGGATCAGAGCGAAAGTTTGAACCAAGTGATCACCGCCCGTTGAGGGGGTAGGAATTGGAACGTGCTGGAGTATTTGAGCAAGACTGATCTTCGGGAAGGCGGCTTAGAGCTTCAAAAGGGCGTGAATCGGGCCTAGCGGATGGTGGGCAGTGTCCCGAACGCAATCGGATCGATGTGGAAAAAGTTGCGATCCTAAAGGATGTGATCATGGCCTCCTCGACCGCGAGTTCTCGATAGATGGTGAGTTCATAGCGGGTCTCGGCGGCACGTCATCACGGGGAGGCGGTTCGAGCCAGTAGAAAAGTTCTCGAAATGTCTTGATAAGAGCGTATCGCAACGCATGGGATCCGCATCGGCCGGTCAGAGTCTTTTCCGTTGAAGCAAGGTTCGACACGGCGACCGAGTAGGAAGTGCCAAAGTCATTCGAGTCGCGTCGATGGCGGAAGTCCAACATTGGACTAGTAAGGCCCTCAGAGGACATCGAGCCCTGAAGTGGTCGAGAGGCGGAGGATCGGAGGGATAGGGAGTAATCGAGATTTGAGCTATATCCATAAGCGAGGCTTTGAGAGCCCGCAAGATCCATTGTTCGTCATGCAACCGAGAAGTCCGTGGGCCGCCGAACAAATTCGATCCTAGGCAAGTGAAAGGCAGTAAGCATAAGACGCTTGTGAGACGCTACAAGCAAGACTTACCAGTCAATGTTGTCAATATCTGGAGTGTCAAGCAAACGCGGCATCAAGGGAAATTGAAGGAGGACAGCGGTGGTTTTGATTCGTTCCGGGATGAGGGCTCTTGGTGCGCCAGCGTTCATGTTGGCCGTCGTGATGAAGATCTTGCGTCTGACATCCGGCTCCATGATGCCCCGTCTATAAGTCTCAGATCAGCTTGCGCTCCAAACCCGAAGAAAAAACTGACCCACAATAGTCAGCTTTCGAAATCGATCCGATTACTAAAACGGCGCCCGATAGTCGACATATACGTAGAATCCCAACGCCGAGGATCGTTTCCCTAGTAAGGAGGAATAGAGTAGCCCCAAAGGTGTACATGGCGGTGGTGGTGTGGTGTGGGGTAACAGGGAGGCGCTTGTGGGAACTTTGCGTTTGTTGTGGTTCGCCTAGCCGCAAGGGTTGCACCTCTCCACGACCTGCTTGCTATCTCTTACTCTAGCTTTAATGGATCCCCCTCGTCGACATTCGTTTTTCGATGTTACACCTCCGCCCTTCAAAAATTTCCCTAAAATATGGCCTCCCAAGCAATTCGATAAACTGTGGGCTGACTCGATCGACATGGTTCGTTCACTGCCGCCCTACTCTTATCCTCGCCGGTAATCTACCAGAAACGAGCCCGATGGATACTCTATACAGCTCGCCACCCGAACCTGGATGATACTCCGGCTCACCGGCTCTGGCCGTCCCAAGGAGCCTGGCTCATGTCGGACCGCGTTGGGCCACTGCTTTCGGTTATCGATGCGGAGAGGGTGGAATGATAATCAAACCTGTCTCTTGATGTATGTTGTTTCCCCTCCGAACTGAGAGTTCGTTTAGTGAATCAAATCTGACTCATTCTCATTGGCTTTAGTTCGTTGGCGAGGATTCGTGTGTGTCAAAGAGGTTTGAAGTCGGCTCAGCTACAACGACTCAATTAGCCAACTTTGGAACTCTCCTTTGACTAAAACTCTGGCTCGCCCCATTCATTCGAAACCGACGTCTTTCATACTATGGTCTACATGCTCGCCAATTGATCCGTAACTAGAACCATGAGTATTCACTCGCTCGAACTGCAACATCGGCAAATGACTGGGCCCGAACTCGATATATCGCGGTGGATTTGCTGAAACTCGCTGAGTAATGCAATGGATAGCCTGATTAATGTCCTCGAGCCGTGAGCCATCGTTTGAGGTCTCTCGCCTGATAGCTATTCAACTCTAAGGCTGTGGAGACGTATCGGTCATGGATGGGGAACCCATTGATCTCACGCCGCTCGTGTTAACAAGATCGCATGGCGGACTATATGTCCAGGTACATGCAATCGTATACGCTGCTGCTTAGGCCTCGATCGTCACCTCGGACAACACATGTTTTGTAGAATGCAGTTAAACTCTTGAGAAATGATGAATTTATTGAATATTTTCGCTATATCTTGAACAACCGTGGATTGTAGCGAACGCTACTAAGAGGCGGCTGGTGAGGGGCGTTTGAGTATTGACCTGCTGTACGGGCGTTTTCCGGCATCTGGTTGGTTCGATGGATTTAGAAGACAAACTCGAGACAAACATATTCGGCATATCATTACGTAAACTGATTGGGACCAAACAAATCCCGCTGTTAGTAAATTTAGCGGGATTTAAAGACTAGACTTCCAACCTTCACAAAAAATTTGAAACATTTGCTATGAAGCGATTGATGAGGTTCGATATGAAATTTCTTTGTCGCTCCAAGTCCCGTAAAATACATCAATCGACCAGAATAGCTGTTCTTGCGAACAAGCCAACATTGCGTTGCACAGGGAATTGTGGGTCCATGAGAACAAATCAGTCATGATGCACAGGCTGCTAGTCCTGATCAGGCTTCCAAAATCGTCATAACTATCACCGTCTCCTCTCCTTCACCCCTTGTCCGCCCTGTGCAGTTCGATCAATCCCGCCCCAATAACCGTAGCCCAACACGCTGACACTCGCGATCAAGGCAAAAGGTAGACATGAACCATGAATGAAGCGTTCAGATTGTCGGTGCATGCCACGTTATTTACTCACGAAGGTATCAAAATAAATATAAACACTATATCAATACCTTACTTACGGGTCAGAGCCGCGCTGGCCAGTTACTCCAGCCGCTGATCCCACGAGTTTCGGGTAGTTTCGAGTTAACCCTCGAGGAGGTACCCCTCTGACTATGGCAGTGCCCTCGGAAATGCTCAACGAACGAAAGAAACCGGGTCGGCGATGAGATACGAGCTATGAGTATTAAAAAGCTACTTAAAACGCACGATTTGACTTACGAAAGGGAGTGTTCAGAGCACTGGTTCTAGCTATACGTCCCACCCGCCCGAGGAGTAGGGCTGTCTCCAATCAATTTGATACTTTGGGTTCAAGTTGTGGTTTGGCTTGGTTGGTACGAGTGGCAGAGATACTAAGCTGGATAGATGTCCCAAGTACGCGATCCAAGTTATTTGGAAACAAGTAAAGATCCATTCGTAGTGATTTATTCGAGCGAGAGAAATTTCAAGAGCGTGAATTGGAGCTCCAAAAAGTACGAGTTGGGCCAACCGAACGGCGGGCGGGACCAAAAGGAAGTCGACGTGTTGTCCTGTTCGACCTCGGATAGAATAACCAGTTACGAGTTCTAGAGCGAAGGTAGCTTCGTAGCTGGCTAGAACAGGGCATCATAGAAAGAGCATAGCTCGGATCGGTCTTCGGATGATCCGAAGAGAGCGTGCCGCAGGGATAAAAGTACTATAAGACCGGCTTGAACCTTTTCATCTAGTATATCTCACCCAGCGGAAGAGGTGTAAGGAATACGGGAGCTGAGCTTTAAGTTCGAGTTATGTGGGTCAAAGCCGTCGAACGTGTACCAATCCGACCAGGAAGGGTAAACTTTTACTCGGCTGGCAAGTGGAGGTTCGAAGGGGTATAAAACAAGAGATTCGGCGTTTGCCTCTATTCCGGAAGCTCATATGATCGTGGTAGCTGCTCCAATCATCTAAGTACGTAGGTGATGAGGCGTAGTCTGTAAGCGATGATAACGGAACGAAAGATCAGCCTCGGAAACGTTGGTTGAGTACGCTCAAATACACACTGCCAAGAAGGAATCAACAGAATCATTTTGTCGAGGATCAAGAACTTGTCGCGTGCTCGGATCCGGCCTCTGTCCGAAGTTAACGGTGTCCACATGAATGCTATCTAGACCGAAAGCCGAAAATCCAGGGCGATGAAGATGCAGCGAGTGCAAAACCGTTTCCAGGCTAGCACAAGTTCGCCCTCTAAACCAAGTTCCACCCAGCGGAAGAGAAGTATGGAACGTGCATTGGTTTCGTACTTCGAACCGGGTGTGCCGAGTACCCAGCGTCATAGTCTACCAAGATGGTAAACCCTGGCGTGGGTCGGAGGTGAATACTCGGTGGGGTAGGCATGAGGAGTTCAGAACCAAGATTCAGAAAATAGGGCTAGTTGATTATCGTGGGCGTCTGCATCGTTCGAGTCGGGAGGTAACCGAGCCGATATCTAGAGGTAAGAATAGCGGAGTGAAGCGATCAACCCCTGCAATGCTAATGCGAAACAACGGACGACATACCTCCGAAGAGCATTCATTGGGCTAGACCTCGCGCGAACTGTGACTCGTCGTATGTTTGAGTATAGCCCTTCATTCGTACCAACGATGTTAACAATCCGAACGGGGCGACAAGAAGGAACAACGTTTACCAAATAGCTACTTGCAACAAGACTCCTCAGCTTCGTTAGTGCGCGGTTGTCCAGTGAGCAGGATGATATAGTGAGTCAACGGCGTCCCCGCACACCGGGCAAGAGTCAGAATATCAAGTTGGAAATCGTAAGGGCAGGCTAACCAGCGACAGCACGAGCAGATGTCAGACAAGACAACGAAGAGTAGGGTGTTTGTGTTTGTGGAGTCGAGTATGAGCATTCGAGGTCGAGTGGACTGAGAAGAAAGGACCGGTTGACGTACTAACCATCCAGTGGTGGTGGTCGGCCGCAGAGAGCGGCGTCTGGGCGCTTACCGACCTTGATGTTTGTGGTGGTTTGCGATCATCACAGGGCCTTGTGTCTTACGACGACGTCACTCCCGACTTGTATGGCGATAACCCGGCAGATCTCATAGCTTACTCAGTGGCGATAGCTGGTATTTGATCCTATAGACCACTTCATCCTTTGGCTTGGAGCTCGACCGCTGGTGTCAAGCCGACGTGCATTCAATGTGATTCATCATCCCTTCGACCTACGCCTAGACTGCCTAGGGTTATACCTCAATCCCGGGCACACCGAAAGCACCGTCGACCTAAGACTACCCAATCCTCGCGCGCCAACTCACCCAACGATTGATGTTTTACCGATCACGTTTTGGGCAACAGACTGGCAAAAAATACCACTCGTACGCCTGACTTGGCGACTTCCCAATACAATCTTAATGGTGGGCCGTAGCAAACGGTGCTCTTCGCTACGGTAAGCCCCATCCAACCCCGATTAGTATTCTATGCTCTTGGTGTTCATACTAGACGATATAAGATCTCAAACGCGTTCTACCCATATCACGGTATAATGCACCTCCGACCATTTCGCCTGCTACTAGACCAGAGTTTGTCGAATCCGACCTCGGCACCCTAGCGGATACCTGATCCACTCGACACATCTGACGATGTCCGGAGAGGTCAAGCCTTGGTTCTTCGAACCGATAACCCTTGCCAGATAATATCATAAAAGATTTTCTGGGTTTTAAAAAAAGTTAGCACAACTATATTTCTTATCCATGTCCGAGGCTGACCAACCTGAATTCCGCTCTTGCCTCTCCAGACGCTGATCTTACAGGCTTTGCTGAGAAGATTAGTCCAAGCTCAACCAACGTGTTTGTTGTCGATAAGAAGGTGGATGGATCACTACGCTCCGAGATGTAAGCAGATTTTTCTGATCCAAATCTTGTGATATTTGGACGCTGACCCGGCATCTGTCAGACCAAAGATCCGACTGGGCTATTTGAACCGCCACAGACAACGGTCGATTCAGAGGATCTGACCGAGACAACCTGGCCTTGGAGATCCAACCAATACTCTCGCTCACCCGCAATCGTCTCCTTCGAGGATACTGGAACATATTCTTTTTTCCCGGCCGTCAAGTATCGATTTTGACTATTATTTTTGGATCATCCGGTTACTCTGCAGTCTTGCTTCTGCTACCCCTTTCTAGCAACTCGAACGAGAATCCCAAAATGTTCCTTTGGCCTAACACGCCTTTACTTTAATTCCCCTTCATTTCCTCCCCCTTTATCCTTTCTCCACTCACCTAGTTCGGCCTTGCGGGCCAACGTATGCAAGCACTATAAGCGAATAAACCGAATTCCGGGGCTCGGATTCATGTGATAAGCGGACGGATGACGTCGTGAGTAGCCAGAGAAGAAGATAGTTGCGAGTTTGTCTGGGTTAGGTGATTCTCTCCTTTCGTCAGCACAAGGTGTCCGCTATGAATGCACTCGGACTGCGACCATTTTCGGGCTTGACTTGGCGTAGAGCATCGAGAGATGCGAAATGCCGTGAGCGGATAGTTTTATGTGGATAAATAGAAAAATAATATCTCACGTACTCTATGATACATGGCGGGCATCATACGCCTTGCTACGGGAGAAAAGAGTAACCCAATATGAAGGCGGCAGTATTGGGATCTGGAAGGCTACGAACGGACTCACAGATAGGGTGAGCTTAGATCCAACACCAAGAGGTCACCCGTGATGCTCCAACGGGTCTTCGTCGATTGGTCACGCCTGACAAGTAGCTTATAAGCGCTCAACGCGGCAGGTTAGGTAAGCCTGGACGCTAACACACCCCCGCCTCGTTGCGCACGTCCACCACCGTGTCCGACGCTAGCACCAAGCTTTGTCGTATTTCTCAATCGCTTGTAATCGAGATGCTCGAACGTATCAAACGGCGCATACACCGCGTTGAGCGAAAGCTGGACCGCTTGTTCCGGGATGATGAACCGACGAATCCAATCGGCCAGGCGCCGGGAGCTTCAAGCCCTAGGCCCACTCAGACCGGGCATACCGCTCGGGCTGGAATGAGGACACTCCTTGGCGTGCTGAGCGCGAGTGCTGGCGAGTTTGGGCCACTCAAGACAGCTATCGGCGGGCTGTTGAGATGTATTGAGATACATGAGGTACGAGTCACCCAGGCCCACTGGTTGCAGTACTCACCGATACACTCAGAGCCAGGTTGCGGCACATGAGGAGTACAACCGACTCAAGGTCGACCTGGACAACGTCTGCCAAGAGATCGTGGGGTACGTCGGTGACGCTGCGCCTCCGTCCATGAGGTCTAGTATCGATAGGCTTGCCGAGTGGGTTCTACCATGGCAGCCTAAACCGCGGCTGATAGCCTAGCACAGGGGAATCCAAGAGGAAATCAACCTCATCGACAAGAAAATAGGACGAAGCACTTTGGGGCGCTACGCCGAAGCGATCAACGATGCGGGTAGAATACTGGAGCGCTACCGGCGGATACAGAAGCATCTCGACGCGTTCGCAGTGAGTAGTGCTTGAGATTTCGAGGTTATTTGCCCGTTCGCTGATCCCGGTATAGCTAAGCGCTGGCATGAAGGTCTGGCAGATTGTCGACGATCAAGCCACGGTATGTAGTATACAATCTTGGAAACGATACTACTAAATGGCAACGACGTAACATAGCGAAGCCGCCTGAAAGAGCTTCCGAACTCTCCTGAGGCCAAGTATTGCTCTACGGAGTCCCGCAGCGTGGGTCGAAACGAATGCACACCGGGCACCCGTGTGGACGTGATCAAACAGCTTCAAGATTGGGTTCAAGACTCTGAGAGCCGCAAGATATACTGGCTCAACGGCATGGCTGGCACCGGAAAAACTTCGATTGCGTATAGTCTATGCTCGCAGCTCGAGCGTGAGGGTCGACTAGGAGCAAGCTTCTTCTGTTCTCGGCAGCTACCGACCTGTCGTCAGGTCGGGCGTATTCTGCCGAGCATCTCGTATCAGCTGTCTCTCTCGTCTCGCCCTTTTCGATACGAGATGTCCGACGCGCTCGAGCGAGACCCTGATCTGTACAATCAACCGGTCGATCGGCAGTTCATGAGTCTCATAGCCGCGCCTTTGCGCAAGGTCCGAGGCCAGTTACTAGGAGACATAGTCGTGGTGATAGACGCTTTAGACGAATGCGAGGACGCGGACAGTGTCAGCTGTATGCTATCCGCTTTGCTTGCAGAAGTAACTGACCTACCCATCAAAGTGCTCTTGACCAGCCGCCCGGAGCCAGCGATACTCACTCGGATGGAAGGCAAAAGAAGTGAGAGAGTTCGGTCTGAGCTACGTCTACACGAGCTCGAACGCTCGGTCGTTCAGTCAGATATCAAGACTTACTTGGCGGCCGAGCTAGCAGCGCTAAATCTAGAACCAACTATGCTCGCCACGCTCGTCGAGCGATCTGGAGTTCTATTCGTTTACGCTTCGACCGTCGTCCGCTACGTCATGCATGATGATCTGGCAAAGAGCATGCAACGGCTCAACGTCATCACTTCTAGTTCCGAGTCACCCAGCCACGGCTATCGGCGGATAGATGAGCTCTACCGCACTATCCTCGACGGAGCACTCAACGACAACGACCTCGAGCCCTCCGAAAGAAACGAAATGACGGAGGTTATTCAGGTCGTAGTCTGCGCTCAAGAGCCCCTGACGGTCGGTGCGATCGCCACTTTGTTGGGGCTCGCTCGGGTAGAATCAGTATGGACGACCTTGCGACCGCTGCTATCCGTGCTTCAGGCGTCGAAAGCGACTGGGCTGGTGACGACGCTGCATGAGTCGTTCCCTGATTACCTAATGGACCCGAAGCGATCTGGGGACTTCCACTGCGACCCAGGAAAGCAGCACTTGTTGTTCAGTCTGATCTGTTTTGAAACCATCGAGCGGCTAGTCTCATTCAACATATGCAATCTACAGTCTACGTATGTACCCGACTCCGAGGTGCCTGGCCTCAACGATCGAGCAAGCTCAGCGATCTCGGAGGATGTATCCTACGCCTGTCGGTACTGGGAGGCGCATTTGGAGCGCATGAACAGCTCGACCGAACTAATGGATAAACTGATCCAGTTCCTGTCAACGCGACTGTTTTTGTGGATGGAGATCATGAACCTAAAGCACAGCATCGATGCCTGTGTGATTATGCTTTCCAAGCTAGACGTATGGCTGGCGGTAAGTATTTTAAGTTCCCACTCAGAAGAATCATACGCCTCACTCCATGCAGCGCGTTCGAACCTCAGCCGAAGCGAGGGAGTTAGCCCACGATGCTTGGCGCTTCGTGAACGCTTTTGCATCAGGACCGATAAGACATATGACACCGCACATCTATATATCCGTCCTGGCGTTGTGGCCCAGGCATCGACCTCTTTCCCGGTATCAGTTGAATCGTTTCATGAGTCTCGCAGGGGCAGCTGGTACCGCACTAGATAGGCGAGACGCAACCCCTCTAGCGACGCTGAATGCTCCAGGCCAGGTACTCTGTGTTGCCTGCTCACCAGATGGAGCGTGCATTGTCGCTGGGTGTGAGGACAGCACTATTTGCGTTTGGAATGCGCATACAGGGCAGCGAATTGGGGAACCCCTTGTTGGTCACACTCGCGGGGTACAATGTGTTGCATTTTCTCCTGACAGCAGGTGCGTGGTGTCCGGCTCGTCGGATCAGACCATCCGCATCTGGGACATATACACAGGCCAGATGTTAGGAGCGCCGTTGGAAGGTCACTCCGATTGGGTACACTCGGTCACGTACTCGCCTGACGGCGCGCATATGGCTTCGGGCTCCAGGGATACAACCATTCGTATCTGGGATGTGCAGACTGGGCAGATGGAGGGTCAACCACTGGAAGTACACACAGGCTATGTATACTCGGTAGCATACTCACCCAACGGCGCCTCTATTGTATCTGGATCTGAGGATAAGACTATCCGCGTGTGGGATGCACAAACCAGAAGACTTCGAGGCCAGCCCCTCGAGGGTCATACGAACGAAATAAACTCTGTTGCATACTCACCGAACGGCTCATATATAGTTTCTGGCTCTGACGACATGACAGTTTGTATCTGGGATGCAGAGACGGGGCAGATGTTAACAAAGCCACTCGAAGGTCAATCAGATTGTGTATTGTCGGCTGCATACTCGCCTGATGGCGCTCGTATCGTTTCTGGCTCTGTGGATGGAACTATCTGTATCTGGGATGCAGGCACTGGACAAATGCTGGGACAACCGCTCAGGGGTCATACTGATGCGGTATGGTCTGTTTCATTCTCGCCTGACGGCTTGCGCATCATCTCTGGCTCCGACGACAAGACCATTCGCATCTGGGACGCGCACATCGGACAAGCCTCGGGACAGCCACCAGAAGGCCACACAGGCGCTGTATACTCGGTTGCATACTCACCTGACGGCGCTCACATCGCCTCTGGCTCTGGAGATAACACTATCTGCATCTGGAACGCATACACTGGACAGATGGTTGGCCAGCCACTGAAAGGCCACGCCGATTGGGTACGCTCGGTTGCATATTCCTTCGATGGGACACGCGTTGCGTCTGGCTCTGACGACAGGACCATCCGCATTTGGGACGCAAGTAGTGGGCAGATGGTGGGACAGCCGCTGGAAGGTCACACAGAGGCTATATGGTCGGTTGCGTTCTCGCCTGACGGCTCACGCATTGCCTCTGGCTCTGAAGACAAGACTGTTCGTATCTGGGATGCACACACCGGACAGATAGTAGGACAGCCTCTGCAAGGTCACATCAACACTGTATACTCGGTCGCGTTCTCACCTGACGGAGCCCACATTGTCTCTGGCTCTGGCTCTGGCTCTGGGGACAGGACTATCCGCATCTGGGATGCGAACACTGGGCAGATGATGCGGCAGCCGCTGGAGGGTCACACACGCTGGGTACGGTCAGCTGCATACTCACCCAGTGGCACCCACATGGTCTCTGGCTCCAACGACGGAACCATTCGCATCTGGGATGCACGCACCGGGGAGATGGTGGGGCAACCACTCACAGGTCACACAAGCACGGTGATGTCGGTCGCATACTCACCTGACGGCGCTCGCATTGTCTCTGGCTCCTACGACAAGACCGTTCGCATCTGGGACGCACACACTGGTCAGATGCTTGGACAGCCGCTGGAAGGTCACACGAGCTTGGTATCGTCGGTCGCATACTCACCTGACGGCAAACACATTGTTTCTGCCTCTAGCGACGAGTCGATTCGCATTTGGGATGTATGCGCCTTGTCAAGCTCGGGTAAGAAGTCCCCAGACGATCCGGACTCTATACGCCAGCCATCCCTTCCATCCGATCTTATAGAACCCATCTCCAGTGACTTTGATCGTTCCTCTCGCATCTACGAGCCCCGGACCAAATGGGGGATCCCTATCCGTCCTAACCCCTCAGGTATGTTGTCTATCCCTCGCAGTTTCTCTAGCTGTCAACTTTCTGACGGCTCAATTGTCCCATTTTCCCCTTAACGCTCCAGATCCCAATGCTTGGACCTTGAGCGAGGACGGATGGGTGGTAGGTCACAACCTCAAGCCTCTCCTATGGGTGCCTCCCGAGTTGCGAGACACACTTTTGCGTTACGAAAACACATGCATAATCTCAAGGAAAGGCTCATGGGCGCTCGATCTCAGCAAAGCAAGGTTCGGAACGGACTGGAAACAGTGCTATCGCCCCTAGACTCTTGACTGTACCCGGTCTCGTGTTTCTCATGACTGTTTTGTCCCAAATGTTGTATTTATGTTCAGCTGTGCTGGCCGATATCTCACGTTGACGATTCTTGCTAGGATCGTTACGCTATAGTCCGATTTATCTAAACAGAATGTGATTCGGTGGTTTAGCAGTCTACTATGACGCCGGGCAGGATTCTTGATTTTTGCTCGCAGCGACGCGCGACCGTTATCGCCACTGCATTGCACATATGGTGGCAAGAGTTTCGAAGTCTACAGTCTCATTCAAGGCCCGCAACAGTCAACATAGGGTGCAGCAATAGAGAATAGTCGCAAAGGTCGATAGCTAAGATATTTCCTCTCCCATTCTACCAGCCAGAGTTCGTGGGATCTCCACTAGTTTTTTATCATCTCATTCCCCATCTCGAGAGCTCCCCTATTATAAATCCCAGCAGGTTGGTCCACATAACACGCCACTCACTGCCTGAGGTCAAACTCTCGCTCAGGCGTGATTGCATTTTTCCGAGCGCAGCGGCATCATTGGTCGCTGAAATGTACCAAAGGTGGGCAACTCAGCACGAGATCGAGCATTGGCCTGGCACATTTACTTCGGATAGTGAAAGCCAGCGACTCATAAGCAGGCAAAATTACTTCGGAGTACTCATTCGGAGCTGCGTTGCTTATACATAGCATGGTCGGATATGGGTCAGACCTAAGAACTATACCAGCCGGCCAGGCATGAGTGTATGCGTCGGCTATCATAATTTCCATGGTTGACCGGCAGGGCAGACGCAGCACGTCACCCCCGCATGGGCTGTGCCGCGGTGACTCTGGCGGAGAGAGACATGGTCTGCGTCGACCGAGGTCTCTACACTCGTACGGGGCGTCGTCTCTCGACCGAACCTCGCACGGCACGTGATCAGAAGCAACGCCCTGCGCTGTAACGCAACCACGCACGACCACGATCAACGACCCGCCAACCCAAGTCCTGTCTCAGCTATCCTCTCTATGTCAATCTATTGCTCTATCTCTAGTGTGTCCTCCTCGTTGACATTCGTTCTTCGACTCTCTGGCTACTCGCTGACCAAACTTTCGCACGATTCGGTTCCCCAAGCAATTCGATGAGTTGTGGGTCGACCTGATCCACATGGTCCGTTTATTGCCGGTCTACGCTTATCGGTACCGAAAACCTACTAGAAAGGTGCTCGATGGATACTTCGAACCACCTGCGGCTCGAATGTGGATAGGTCCCGGTTTGTCGAGCGATGATAGAACAACAGAACCAGTTGTGCCACGTTTGGCCGCAGCTTTTCGCCGTCGATGGAACGGGGATCAGACTGGAGTCTAGTCGTGTCTCCGAACGTGAGTTACTGCCCTTCGGACTCCCGGCTGTTTCGGCGAATCGAGGCTGATAGAAAGTTGTTGCTTCGTTCTGCTAGTGAAAGTCGAAGGTCGGATTGGGTTTTGTGAACTGCCCTTCGCCACATTTCAATATCCGAACAAGGTTAGCCTCGTTGGACTACAGTTCTCGTTCGTTCCATGCTGCTGGAGATAAACGGTCTTCGTACTATGGCCAATAGGGTTGTCGCGACGGCTGATCTCGCAAAGAATTTGTCTATCAGGCTCGGCTTTGGAGAATGCGATGTTAACGAAACACTAGGCCCAGATGCTGGCTTTCTGAGACGTGTTTATTGGACTTTGCCGAGTAATGGGGTGGATACCGGCTTCTCTCGGGTCGTAGACCGTTGTTCGAACACGCTCGACCTCGCATAATGGGTTTTCGACTCTTACGCTTAGGAAGCTCGCCGGGCACGGACAGGTGACGCTTTGACGTACGTCGCTTGTGGGAGCGACCAATTTGCATGGCGGATAGTCTGTTTAGGTGCGTTTAACCCCATCCGCTGCAACTCGGAATGGCGCATGCATACGTCTTGATAACTACCTAGGACAAGGTGTTGATTCGAGTTTCGTGCCCGTCCCAGCTTTCCGCCCGCCAAATCCTCGAGCAGTCCGTCCTCCATTCACCCAACGACTAATCCTACAACGAAGCACGGGCTCCTCGGGGGTCATTCCTGGCTCTCGGCTTGTGAGACTACTGATACGATTAAGGCGCCAAGTTTGTGACTAGAGTTTATGCTCCTCTGAGGTTAGCTGTGATCAAATTACGGTGTTACTTTTCAGTTCTTATTTTTGGAATGACAGACTCAATGTCGACCACCGACCCGATAATTAATGCGCTCTCGTTATGACCACAACTCTCGCTAGTAGCCGCCTTCAATTTGATATATGATTGGTGTAGTTCCGTTGGCTGGGAAAGAGATGAACGTGTGGCAAGGGTATTTCAAGCCGGCGAGTATGATTTCAGTTTCGGTAGGGCGCAGACATTGATCTTACAATATCTTGCTTGCAGACCCGACGTTTGTAGTTGTGCACGTTAGAAATCCCGATCAGCTCGCTCAATCGTTGGAAAGAGCGTTGTTTCTGCAACATGATCTGGGATTCGCCGTTTTTCCTTTTTGGAAAGACGGACGTCGCATTCTGTCCACGCGTTGTGAACAGCAGTGACTCCTTTCCAGCTCCCGGTTGTCACCTTCTCGACTTCCACTTCGTCTAACTTTGACGTTCTTTCCTCAATCTTCTGCCTAGGGGGGGGGGGGGGGGGGGGGGCGGGGGGGGGGGGGGGGGCGGGGGGGGGGGCG
>WSTJ01000512.1:0-23462 GCA_019623705.1 Ceratobasidium sp. 428 | reverse complement strand
TCCTCGTAGATGCCCGCATAGAACAGCCTATCGCGTTTCGCGTGTGGCCCTCGAGAACCTGCCGTGTCGTCAAGCGAGCTCTGAATGTTGCGCATCGGTGTGTCATTGATCCTGAAGGCTGACTGAAGTGTCGATTGGGGTGGTTTACTAGCGTGTTCATTCGCTCTGCTCAGTTTCGGTTTCAGCTTGAGACGTTGCTTGTTTAACCGGGTCTGGTTGTTCTGGTCGTTTCTGATTGTTTTCTTGGGCTGTTTGTGGTCGAGCCTTTGGTGTCTACGGTTGTATTTATAGTATTGAGTATTAGAAAAATTCCCCAAAATACCCCGGCGGAACCGGATAAGGAAGCAATTTGGCTTTGTTTAGGCGTAGCATGTCTCCATGTTGGGATACGATTGGCCAGAGATGACGTTGTTTGCTCCTGAACCGAGTTTATCGTCTTATGACTTTCTTTAACTAAATCTCCCAACCGTCGTCCGTCACGATGTTTTCGTGAGTGAACCGTATACGTAGTTTAATAGCAAAGGAATCGCTGATACATGTGGAATTAGTGATTCTACAGCCGCTGCTGGGGCTTTTTGCGTCGTGATGCTGTTCCTGCTTGCAGCAGAAGAGGAGCGTTTAGGAGACGAAGATGAATACTCAAGCACTGCAGAGGAGACCTCGACTGACGAAGAAGAATCTGACCCTGTTTGCGTTGAAGTAATGTCTACATCCCGCAACACCCGAGCTCCGTCAAGAAACGGCGCCACGTCTACCCCTCAACGCAAACGAGCACGAATTACTCAAAGGAAAACCAAACCCGTCGTAAAATGGAGCAGGGGTGACTTGAAGCACCTCATTAGCATGCCCCCGGACGTATTTCTTGAGGTATGCTTCTGTATTACCAACCGTGATAGTTTACCGTGTATCCTGTAGATCGCGCGTCATTTGACCCCACCTGATCTACTCGCTCTTGCGCGCTCTACCAAGTTCTTCCGCTCCATATTCATGTCCCGTTCATCTGCACTGATATGGCAATGCGCTATGAACAACGTTGTTGGACTCCCGCCTTGTCCATCCGATTTGTGTGCCCCACAATATACGTCGCTCATCTACTCTAAGACGTGCTCAGTAAGTGTAATCCTAGTCAATCCGGTCTACTCTTGGACGTTGATGCTGATACCATCACACGAGGAATGCGGTGCGCGAGTGATGCGAAGGATGGATACTCGGCTGCATGTCAGGTTGTGTGCTGCATGTCGCGGGAATTTGTGAGTTGCAGATTTGAGGCGCAACCATCGTACACTGATATGCTATGTTTACTAGGGTCCAAGAGATGTTGACAGAATACGGCTGGTATAGCCTCCTCCCTATCTCACACGGTAGTCTCCAACTTCTACTATCCTCTAACTCTAACTAAAACTCGGTGATAGATATACACCCTGAGCGCGCCGGTGTGGGCTATTGCCTGACTCGAGACTTCCGGTCGCTCGAAGCAGCATTCCATGATCCTCGTCTCGTCAACGACGAACTGCTCTATAATGAATGGCACCAGCAAAGGCAGATAGGGATCGAAGAGAGGAACAAGGTACGCAATCTAAGTCGAGATGTGTGGATTCGATGTCAAGAAATTGTTTTAAAAGCATGCGGCGTGCCTGGACGATTTTCTAGATGGCATGGAAGATGACCGCGCAAACGAAATACAGCAGCTCAAGGAGGAGCGTAGGCTAAAGTGCGTCTCTATCAATCAAACGAGTCGTACGCTGACCATATCCTAGTATTGAAAAGCGTCTGTTTGACGCTGGCTGGACCTCCGAAGACATGGACTTTCCAGACGGGATCTGTTCACAATGGAATAAGCTTGTTCTTCGACCACAGCCACTAACAGACCGTAGTACGCTAGTATACTTCTTCCGAATGCCTCGACTAATATCGCTCCAAGTATGGTCAAACCTATACCCCAAGCTCGTTCCGCTCCTCGAAGCAAACCGCGATCGAAACGAGCAATCCACTTAAGAGAATAATCGACTCAAAGATTGGCGACTCGTTGGCTTAATATCTCTCCTCCACCTCTTGCCGGATTCGCACTACGCTGGACCGAAAATCTAAGATTAGAACTATGATACCCAGGCGCACACATTATCCGTGGTTGCCATCACTTTATTCATTTCATAGTTTGCTTGCTTCGAATAATTTTGAGTTGGTTTGGTTGCAAGCTGAGTGCTAACTTTTTTAATTTTATGCGTAAATATATGCTTTGACGTGAACTCGGGTCGAACTAATGGTGGTAGTATGGCGCCTTCCTGGGCCTGCCTGAGCTCGCAACACCTCATGTTACGGAGATGTACTTGAGTGATTTTATTTACCTTTAATTGATATGCGTTGAGGCTCCTGTGACATAACCTATCCATATAAACTGTATAGAAGGCTTTCGTACGGTAGTTTAAATGCTAAGCTAGGCACCCTTGCTTGCGCCTCGCGTGGCACGCTCTGTCAACCGGCTCAGCCGCCAACAGGGTTGGGGGACGCAAGCGCCTCCCGAGGGGGCACGAGGGTGGCCAGATCTCCCGAATCGCGAGTGCGACCCATAGGCCAGGAGGGTCCACCTAAGCAGACCAACCGAGCGTGTAGAGTGGTTGGCGCGTGGGAAGAATGAGTGGCGCGTGATGTCGGGCGCTGACATGATACGACCGTGGTTAAAGGCAAGTCGAGCGAGTCGCCACACATGGCACGTGACCCGGCGCCGCGCGCCGCACCGATTGTTCCCCTGCACAGTAGTACACATGTAGCTCTGCCAGCTCCGCTTTTTGTGCCCCTGAGTTGTGGAAAAGGAATCGGGATGAAACATACCACCCTCAAATTAGGTATCAACCATAAGCTTCAAGTGTTTGTGGCCCAAGTAAACAGTAGTAAACATCAATGGTCTAGCATATATGCGCCACTAGCGTTTCGGTTATTCAACAATTCATTCATAAACACATTTTTAGAAGATCTACAGATCTGCAGAATCAAATCTTTAATCTTCTTAGCTAGGAATAACCGGCTCGTCCGTCACCAAAAAGCACCCGCGATGATCAAGCAATCATAACAGGTGAGCCAGATCTCCAGTTCGGCGGTAATTGATCCGCAAAACACCCTCTGGGGTCCCCGTTGATCCAGCTCCAGGTTGTTCGCTGGAAAGCTGAATAATATGCTCATGCTTGAGGGTCGCTCGAAGGGCTTCAACACAAGAATCATAATCGAGAACTGCCTTGAATCTATCAAATAAAAGTAAAAGCACGAGCTTAGATGTCGAATCAAGGGGGCAGTAACACTTGGTGAGACTTACGGGTCAAATGGCGTCATTTCAGCACAGTACTGCTCGTTGTAATCATTTGGTGGCGTGCTCTCTCCGAGACGACGCAGTGTTTTGATCGTCTCGAAGTACAAGTCGTGGCTAGGGGTCAAATTTAGGCCAACTGACCAAGATTTTATCAGTGAAAATAATAGACTTAGAAAGCAACAACAAGCATACTAAGAGCAATGCACCAGCATCTAATAAGGTGTCAGAATGAAATACTCGGTTTACGACCGCCAACTAGACTTACAATCGCATATTCAGCATATGGAGAACATCCAGCTTCTGCGTAAGGCGAGCCTCGCCAATACTCCAGCGGCCTATAATGCTCGTGAGATGCCAGTTTCAGCCTAGAGGAGCTAAATAACTACTTACGACGACTGCCAAACTTAAACTCGAATGAAAGGCGCGATATGCAGCGTAGCAATTCATCGAGCTTATCCGTATCTCGTACAATTTTTCCTGGCTTCCAGGCTACAGCCAAAGATTTGACCCATGAACGTGGCAAAATTGAACCAGAGAAGCCGTCTTGGGATGCCGAATTTTCTGCTCGTAAACTGTAGATGGTTTCTCGCGTGATAAGCTCGATCAAATGGACTATGATTGCAGCATCCATATCCGTTTTCGAGTCTAAGATGTAGCTACGAGAAATAAATATTAGTACACAGCTGAGCCCAAGGAGTCATGGAACGCACTGGAGGGTGTATACCATATTCGATAAGCTATCCAGCGAAGTTTCTTGGAAGAATTCCACAATAATCCTTGGCACCGGCGGCCCTTCATCCGTCTTGTCTGCCCCCAAGTAGAAGAAGCCCGAGTAATAGTGAATTAAATGATACGGCTCTGCAAAGTCATCAAGCGCTGGTGATTCAAGAATCGTTGTCAAAGAGAGGATGGCGGTAAGTGTTGTAAGGAATTGTTGGGGACGGCGATGAATCGGTTCGTCGAGTCGCCGAATTGCAACGGGCAGCAAACCCCTTATATTCCGTATCAAAACCTGGTGGTCAGGTAAAGAGGATAGCACAGAGATATCCTCCTGTGCGCCGTTAAGAGGATAAACAAGATTATGTAGTCTACGAATCCATTCATGCGCTATATCTTCCCGAATGAATTCTGTGATAGGAGACTTGGGATCCAAGGTGCTCATAGCGACGGCTACGATTTGCAGCCGGCGCTTGAACTCTCTGGGTGGGACAGGTGCTGCTTCGAACTCAGAGGTCGAGTTAGCAACGTGCTTTGGACGATAGGGGGACCGCGTTAAGCGAGCGTGTAGCAGGTCTGAGTGAAGTCTTCGAAGCCGCTGTTCGAGGCGAGCGTGTATTTCGGACTCGGTGACCCTTCCTACAGCTGCGGTCCTCATGAGATGCTCTCCCGCCCTTCCGCTGTCGGTAATGTCTAGCTTCTGTCGTCGAGCCCCCGCAAGGACAAGTGAGTCTTCAAACACAACTGAACGCGAAGCTCCATGGCCTGCCAATGTGGAAATCCGAGTTCCAAGTAGAAGTTGTGAGAGCTCCATGGAGGCAGTACCGGTGGAGTTGTCTACGATGGCGAAGATCTTGGACAAATGCGCCTGCCAAGCGTAAAGATGCTCCAAAAGTGAGTTCGCCGAGCTAATTTCAGCCCAATCAAGGCTAGTAAGGGCAGAGTGAAAAGTTATAATTTTGAGCGCCCTCTCGGCAAAGGTCCCATCGTCCCATGTCGCGCGAACATCCAAGGAATATTGGTGCGTTGAATCCAGTATTGTTTTTAAAAATACAAGCTGCGCCAACACATTGTTAGCATTAGGATTGGGTACGGGAAATGTCAATTACTCACCGATTTTTGGGTTTCCGGTTTGAGCAAATCCAAGTTAGTGTGTATTAGCATCAAAGCGCGTTGCAACTTTCGTCGAGCCGCCTCGTTCGCCTGGCCTTCTAGGAGCAAGACTGTATGCGCATGATTCACTACAATCATAGCTGTAGAGTCTAGGCGGGATATATCGCGCTGCATCTCATCTGCGGCTAATATGCACTCTACCCCAGCCAGAATCGATTTTTCGTTGAAGTGAATCTCGGCGAGCTCGTCAAACCTTTTGTGAGCTTTAAGCAGATATTTGAGTTGGGGCAAGTATCCATTTGTCCGTGCGTACGCCAGTTGAGCATCCACATCCAACCAAAAAACCTGGGAAATAGCCCTAAATGATTTATGAGCTTCTAGCAGGCTGGCGCAAGAAGTTGTGCACTTGCCTGTAGTCGCGATTTTCAAAATAGTGCCTGCGACATTGATCAAGAAGTCGATCACGGGTTTGATGCTCGAGGTCGTTCCAGTTGGCCAACAAACGCGGGACTCCATGTTCATATAGATCGTGATCAAGGAGCAGCTCGATTGACTCGGTCAGAAAATTACCGCGAAGAAGAGCCTCTGCTGCTGGGACAATTTGTCTAGCCAGTTGCCAACAGCTCGAGGAGTGGAACCAGTAATATCGGGCGTCTTGGTCATTCGTCTCTTCCGCGCAAGATTCCATGCTACGGGCGGCGGCAATCAAGCCCTCACAACTAGCCTCAGTGTCAGACCGAAGAAATTTGAGTTTGGCTCGAGTCATTTGGTGATATGCTAAAGCAACCTTTGCATCTGACACTCGCCCAGCCTGGTTAAAGCAGACTGCCGCCACCTTGTACACTCGGCGCGAGAAGTACTCTTGTCCCTTCTCGACCCATTCTTCGGGTGTTGACGAAACTGAAACTGATGTCACTCACGACATGGTAGACGAGAAAAAACCGTAGACGAACCTCCTATGCGGCCAATCATCGTGGATGCGGAAGAGATGGTCATGAGACCTCGAGACAACCAGAAATCCTACAAAGACACAACGTGACCCTGAGTTTGTCTATCTGGGACAAGTAACGCACCTTCATTTCGTTCGCAATTGGCCCCGAGTCCCAAATCCAGCATCGTTTACGAGCACGAGTAATAGCAACATACAACATCTTCAGGTCGATACATAACGCGGGGGATAGATCTAACATGCTGTCCGGAGACCCTTTATGCGTCTCTCGACCTGAGATGAGCCTCCAATCTTTGAGAGCTGCAGAGGAGTGGCTGAAGAAGTTGTAAAGCAATACATCGTCAAACTCTAACCCTGTGTGTTTTTGCATCATCATTATAGTTTCAGGTGTAGTAATGCTGGTGAGACGAACCTTTGCTGTCGGTAATTGTAAGTATAGGGCAGAGTCCGTCTAATGCGGTGTCTAACTCGTCCACTGTCTCGTCAGAGCGGACCAAGATTGCTTGTTGGGCTCCAAATCCAGTTCTGGAATCTGAACTGTATGAGGTTATCAGCTGAGGTCTACAGAGGTGAGTAGGTGGTGCCTACCTAGATCCAAGGACAAAGCTCTCGAAGAATGAAACGTCGTTTCTCGAATCGATAAACAAGACAGGGGCGGGACCGGGTACCCGTGCACTCTCCGTCGGGAGCTTGTCAATTGAGTACGGAAATAAACGGTAAATAATTTCGACAATAGAAGCGGCACAATCTACAATTCCGCTATGGCTCCGGAAGTTTTCCGTTAGGTTGAAGATCGAAAAAAGCGAGCTTGGCGAGGTCCAGTCTCCCCTCTGTGGATCATCCCGCTGCAAAAGAATTAAGTCGCGACGCTAGCAAATGAAATACAAACACACTTACTATCTCGTTATGCACGAAAGCAGTCAAATCCTTGATCCGGAAGGCACTGCCAGCAACTACAGTTTGGGCAGTGTCACCGCCCCAGTAGGTCCCCTGGATATTTGGACAAAGCCGGCGCAAAACTAAACGCAAGCTTATGGCTATATGCAATACAAAACTCTCAGCTCTACTCACGGTGAATATCCAACATTAGATTGTCTTGAACCTCATCGACGTATCTGAGATTAGGCCACTGATTAGCAAAGGATGAGAGGTTTTGAGAGAAGCATACAAATAATTGATCATATGTTGAGGTTGATTTGGCGAAAAATACTTGAGGATCTCTTTGGTCCTGATTAGGGATACGGGCATAAACAGATTGGTTGAAAACAAAGTGGCAACACTTGCCTGTCTGCGTGATCCCATTCATATTCCTGGGATTTGAGACGTCGATATTGTTCGAAAATCGCGTAAATGACTTTGCGGGTTTGCTTCGGGAGCTGATCAAGTACTCGACGAGGAAGCTTCTCCGTGTACTGCTCTAATGACAGGTACCCATCGGCAGACTGCAGTGTGTCAGAGGAACCCTTAATAACACCGACAATTTCGGAATATGCCAAAGCAGGATCGATAGTCGAAGTTAGTTGACGCTTGAATCGCGGCCAATACTTTTCGTGGAATTCGCTATGTGTAGTAGTTAGCAAATGAAACCAGCTAGGTTTTGCGACCCACTTAAACTCGATTTTCGGGCGTTGTACAATCTTCCTGCGGTTGACACAATCGACTTTAGGTAGATCGCCCTCTAGAAGAGCACACAGCTTTGGAGTCGATCTATCAGTTGATGTAGAGTATCTCAAAGAATAACTTGACTATTACCTTGTCAAAGGAGACAAACAAGGGAAAGTGGGAGTCCTTAAGTAACGAAAATGAGGTGGGCAGATCATCCCGCAGATCAAGCTCCGTATCGAATTCGGCTAACGTCTTCTGAGGATTTTGCCGCGCACGCTCCGATATCGCAAGGAGCTCCTCCGTCGTTTTGTATGCCAAGTCCGCCGACATAGTTAGCCCGCGAAAGCTTGATTCGACATGCCGAGCGAGCACACGAGATCGGGTGACAAACATTTGACGGGCGGGGGTGCCATTGTCCGTCCCAAACAATTGATCGACGGTCCGCATCTTATAGATCAGGGCTGTTGTTTTACCTGAGATTCATGATGGTCAGTCAAGGTCAATAAAATATAACACACGAGCGCCTTACCGGTGCCACTTCTGCCTACCACGACTGAAGCGCCAGGATAATTGACAATTGTTCGCTCGTGGGTGCTGCAGAGTTTCTGCGTTTCAGACAGAAGAAAAGGCAGAAAAATGGAGAGATCTTACTCGAGTACTATCGGAAGACTAATATCAATGTCGGCCACGATAGCTGAAATTGGGTATATTAACACGGCTGAAGTACAGATCGTAACTATACGCACAATTATATAACGCTTTGGAGAAAGGAACATAACGCTCCAGGCTGGTAAAAACAGAAATTTAAGTGGTCGTAGAGAAGTCCTAATCACTGATGATTCTTACCCAACCGTGTTCTGAAACTATAGAATTATTTCGACTGAGCGTGTTAGTGGGGTTACAACTGAAATATCTAGATTCTTGCCTCTTCTTGGTCATCCTTCTCATCCTCGGTAGTAAGCCGACCTTCAAACTCGCGATACTTTTCTGCATCCGGGTCCTCGGAATCGGACTGGGCTTCGTACTTGTAGTACTTGTCTTGATCTGAGTTCAGCGAACCTGAGTAATCGCTCGCCGGAAACATAGCCGGACTCATCCCAGGGAGACGATAAATGCAACTAAGAAAAGTATATCCCTGGATCAACGATTATCCTAGGCATCTATGAGAAGGCTAAGCCCAGAGAGTGCATACCGCTTTCTATATTTCTTTCCTTTAGCAGACAGGTGCCGGGCAACTTTGACCCAAAACTGATAGTTGACGTGGGCTCTCGGTTCGATGCGTAGAATTTTAATGACTTCACCGCGTTCAAGATGACGTTAGCGTGGTATCCGATACTCCAAAACCGTAGACTCACCCTGTCGATCATACTGGGGACACAAGGATCAACCAAATTTTGAGTAGTGTCATACCGAATAATTACAGGCTACCCACAAGGTTCTGTGCATCCGGTTCGACCGAAATTAAATAGATAAGTCTTAAATCGGCCGGAAGTCTAGCTCGATAAACTGGGACATGGGGTGTACTCCCGATGACCGGTCTATGGTTCTCGAAGGTAAAACAACCGGCTGATAGTTCTCTGAAGAGGAAGTGAGATTATCATAGCTGATCTATAGGATTTATGACGTACTTTATATGACTATGAACCATCTTCAACACTTTTTGATCTCGTTGAAGTTGGCGGAGTTGGCCGTACGCTCGAGTCCCGAGCAATACCGGCCAACGATCTCCGGCGCAAATTGCGTCCATATATCGTGCTATCACTTGTACAATTTGAACAAATTTGAATTCGATGATTGAGATGGTGGAAGAAGGGCGGGCGATTGTGGCTACAAACACGGAGTGGCGACCTTTTAATCTTTGTGACTAGTTGTTTGGTTTGATGAGCCACACTCGCAAGCCAATCAGATTGTCCAGGTTGAAGTAGGCGTAAAATCTTCTTCTAAACGCAGGATGTGAAGAAGTGGCAAGAATATCACACAAGCCACCCCTAAGCAAAGCCACGTGCTCGCATGTAGGTCTCATTTGTGTCGTCGAGGTTATCGGTAAACTAGCTTCCAGACGGGAGAGAGACAGCCTGAACCAGCAGGTGCCAACGCAGCGGAAATACACTCAAGTGGTTCTTCCAATTTCAATCATTTCCCAAAATTTATGCCACTCGGCTTGTTAGTAGACCAGGTGTGTTGCGAATCGGAACCAGAACCAGAATGAAAAGTATACCCGTCCGAATATACTCTATCAGGTATTCAACCGAGCTTCATATAACCGTCCCTAGGCCACGGAGACCAGCGAGAAGGATCTTGAATGAAGAAGATTATACTCATATTCGGTGAATATGTCCGGCGTACTGTTATGGTTGCCCATGCACTAGTTACTATATGGGTGTGTCAATTCACATGGCTGAGCATGATGGCAGCTATATATATGCGCCGTTCAGCACTACTACATACTCAACTGGCGATGGTAGACCGTTAAACAGACCATTATAAGTAGATTGACCGAGCTATCGAGTACCGAACCCAAGCACGTGGTTTGTTGTGTTGTTTGGAGATGTGATACAGCTTACGTGATACCGACACACCATCAGCACCATCTGATCTCCACCACGACGTTCTGGTATCTGCCGCTGGGTCTTGCGGCGTGTTGGCTAACATCGGGACTCGATCGACTGAGAGCGAGAGAAATGGATTTTCCACCGCCGAACTAACCTACTCATAACATTGTGGGCGGCTTTTCCATGCTGGTGGTTGGGCGAACTGTCTTGTTTAAACCAAGTCAATACATCAGACACCTCTACCCTAGTTATAGCGTGGAATGACTTGATCAGTACTGGATCAACACAACTGACTGGGGGTGGCGCTGACTGCTTGGATGCTCCTAGCGCTTGCTCAGTTACGGTCTTCAAAGTTTGGCGAAGAACGGAACATTAGTAAAACCCTATGCACGTGGATTGATTTCTCTCGAAGAGGAATATCTGAGTCTACACCGGACTCGCATGGAGTCAGTATGGAGTCTCAAAGAGTATTGCGTTGTGGTGAATTGTCCGCTGAGCATGCCAACTACGTCATACCTGAATTGGATTTCCCTCACTGGATAGGTTTAGCAGCAAGCTATGGCCAGAACCCGCTGAATAATTTTCCAGGTGGTGCGAGGCGAACGTATCTTGAATTAATCTGGTTCCAGCTTTCATATCAGAAGCTGGCTGGCGCTCCCTACGGTGGTCATCGAACTGGAGGGTGCGATGAGGAATACCCTGGGCGACTCATAATTATAACTTGTCGACGAGAATTTTTGAGGTTAGCTAAGCGCTAGAAGCCAACTACATCCGCGAGACAGGAGGGTATACACTTAACAGGGGCTCAGGAGCTAAACCTAGACTCGACAAATCAAAATGATTCGAGTAGCCTGGCGCGCTTGTTACGACGAACGAAACCGAAGGCGCACGCCAATAGAGAATCAAGCGGAGGCACTGATATGCCAGTCCGGAGAGACGATGTTGAGCTGCGGCGTGCAGGTGGGCGGCCAAGAAACGAGCCAGGATCGTCTCCTATTGAGTGATCAGTAGGTCTAGTTCAATTTCTGCAATTACCTCCGTCGCCGTTTCCATTTCGGAACATCACATGGCTTAGCCTATTCACTCGCGCATAGGAGGCTCAGGAGCGCTCGATTTTCGTCCGTTTGTTATTCAGCCCAGACAGGAGCGAGATGGATATATGAAGTTGAGGGAATCGAGAAATCGAGGCAAGTCAGCCTGAGTTCCCCCCCCCCCCCTCCCCGCTGTAGCCTTTCTTTCCCTCCTGCTTTTGCTCTACTCATCGATATACTATGTCGTCTCCTACCTTGTGCGACCGTCGGCACCCCGCCCTCGCTCTCATCACGTTCATCTTTACCGCGACGTTCGGTGGTGCGTCCGTAACTGGCCTTGTGCTTGGCGCCCTCTGGTGCTTGCGAGCCGTCGCCTCTAGTCCGACGGGTGAGTACACTCGATATGATGGTCTCGACCTTGCTGACGGGCTTTGTTGCTAGTTTTCATGGCCCTGTGTGCTCTGTTGCTTCTGATTGCGCACGGCTTGAGTGCTATGTATGGCGAGGTGAGTTGACTGAAGATGCGGCGTAGGTTCTATAGTATGTTGATACGCGTGTAGTCGGTTTCTGCCCCTATCTCTCAAGTCGACTCGAGTTCGGTTCCCTCCGAGCAGAAGCCTATTCCGTTCAGTTCGCCGATGGCTGGCTCCAATGTGGATAACGAGCGCGAGCGTCAACCTCAGCGCCAACCTGCCTACGTCGCTCCCTCCAGCCCGGTGCTCGAATCGTGGATGTGTGGTCCTAACCTCCGCTCGTCCTACACTGCTAGTCTCACCCCCTCGACGCCAAGCTATGGCTCTTCTGGATATGACTCGAAGACGCCATGGACCACTCGCTTGACGGCCAGCTCGTACACTGCCAGTCCCAGTCCCAGTCCTAGTCCCTCGACGTCACGTTATAGCTCGTCTGGATGTGGCTCGAAGACGTTTTGGACCTCTCATTCGACGGCTAGCTCGTACTCTCGGCCATCCCGCTTCGGAGTACCCCTGGGTTACAACTCCCAGCCTTCGCTGTTCAGGTCTCGTGTGGAGCTCGCGCCTCGCACGCAACCCGTTCGCCGGCGATTCGAGCCCCCTCAACATATGAACGACCTATTCGCCCCGGCTCCGGCTCTCGCGCCTGGTACTTCGAACTGTGGCTCGTCCGAGTCTTGGACTACCCCGACTGTCTCACCCTCAAGCTCTCTTGTTCCTGTTGACCAAGCAACTCTTGCCTGCCCTACTCCTACCGCCCTCGAGCCTGCGGTCAAGACTGCGGGATATGTTCGACCTGGCTCGCCTAGCCTGGTGTCACCCCGCGACCTGAAGCGTCGCCGCGTATCTGAGGACTACGTGCCTGCTACTACCAAGCACATCACTGGTGTTGACATGGACATTGACGTGCCGGTCGAATGCGCTCCGGAGGTGGATATGCTCGGACCCACGGCCGGGGATATGGACGTCGATGAGGTGGAGATGGAGTGGGAGCGAGAGCAGGTCGATAAAGACGTGGAGATGAAGTCGGTGTTCGACGAGGACGTGGAGATGTCGGTTCCGTTCTTGGATGAGGATGAGGAGATGGAACCGGCCGAGATGATAATGGACTGGGATGTGCTGGTCGCATACTAGTTTCTTTTTGTGTTCTTTTTTCTTTTTTGTTTTCGTTTTGGCTTGGGTTCTCGGGTTCTCGGGTAGGTGTCCCGACGTGCGCGCGTTCGACTTGGTGGGCAATGGGGGCGACCACTGTGACTGTCACGGTCAGGCGGGGGATATCTCGGGCTGAAACCGAAGGTGAGCAGAGCGTATGAACGCTCTAACAAACCATCCGAGTCATGCAGATGTCGGTCGGATGGATCAACGACGCATCAAGTGCTGTCGACGCAGACGGAGGCAGCTCCGGCACAAGGCAGGGACCTAGGGTGCGGCACTATCCTCGTAGATGCCCGCATAGAACAGCCTATCGCGTTTCGCGTGTGGCCCTCGAGAACCTGCCGTGTCGTCAAGCGATACTCTGAATGTTGCACACTTGATGTTATTGTCGGTCTTGAGACTGGCGGAAGCGTTGGTTTGGGTGGTTTGGTGGTGTGTTTGTCCGTTCTGCTTGGCTTCGGTTTCGGCTTGAGGTGTTTCTTGGTTGGCTGTAGTTGGTCGTTCTAGTTGTTTCCTGTTGTTCACTGAGTTGTTTGTAGTGGCGTTTGGGATCCCTTGGGTTGTAGTTATTCTGGTTAATTTATTGGCCAAGTATACTTGGTGTGATGAGAGTGATTCAAGGAATACCGAACCGAGTCTGGGGATCTTGAGGTGTTTAGTCCTTAGCATGTACGAATTCAAACGTTAACATAGTTTTCCCTGCCAACGATTCGAATAGCACGATATCTAAGATGAGATGAACTCTCACTCCCACAACCAGACTAAGCTCGCTCTGCCCGTCTTCGACTTCAGCTTGACTTGTCGCCTGTTTGGCTGGTCCAGCTACTGTGGTTGTTCCCTAGCGCCTGCTGTGTTGATTATGGTCGTGTTTTCGGCGCTTGGCTTGGTTATAAATTCAAAATTCTCACAAAAAAGTTGCCTCCAGCGAGTGATTCATTCTTCCCTGACTAACAACACATTGATCGAGTATTCAACTCAACCAATCGCCAGTAACACGATGGTCACCAATATGCTCTGGCTACGTCTTCACAGACTGTGCAGCGATGAACCGAGGTCCAATAATCAAACCAAATGAATGAGCCGTCAAGGCATATTCGGTGTATTAACTCGAGTTTAATTTAGATATTCGTTATTCCGCCGACAGTTTAGGTAGAAAATTTCAACTGATACGGAAACAAAGATGTTTCATTTCCCGCATCATGCTACATAGCTCATGCCAGGGACTTTCTACGACAGGTGTGCGACTAGTTGACCAAGTAGTACTGTAGCACAGTCCGTTGAAGCTTGATTTGGAAATAGTTTGGCTATATTTGGGTATCTGGTGGGGTATAATTGACAGCCGGTGACGTCACTCA
Organism: Ceratobasidium sp. 428; assembly: GCA_019623705.1. NCBI lineage: Eukaryota > Fungi > Basidiomycota > Agaricomycetes > Cantharellales > Ceratobasidiaceae > Ceratobasidium > Ceratobasidium sp. 428. Next base: position 9,211 of record WSTJ01000512.1, on the reverse strand, counting down.
CTTTTATTCTCGCTTTTTACGCCCATCCAACTCCTTCGGTCACGCCCTGCTCAGATGTTGACACAAATACTAGCACTGTGAGTATCTACGAACTCAGTGGCTACACACTCATGGTGCTCAATACCACACGCGCAACAGCTCTCGAGCCGCTAAGACCGACTTACTGCTTACGGCAATCGACCTGGTTGATCCAGAAGACCCTTCAAGTGATGAGGAGTTATATGAGCTTGGTTTGCTTAAATTTACCCTATTCTACATACCTGGATTGACTTTTATATAGTCAGTGCAATCTTTGGCGAGCAGAGCTCACGCGAAGAGAATGCCATGTCTCCGCCTCGACGCAAACGAACGCGAGTTACTAGAACAGAGAAGCCGCCTGCTGCCAAATTGAAGAAAGGAGACTTGAAGCAGATACTTGACATGCCTTTAGAGGTGTTCAATGAGGTGCGTTTCAGCTAGCTTCGATCTGAGTCGCAATTCACATTTTGCCATATAGATCACACGTTATTTAACTCCACCTGACCTGCTTGCCCTCGCACGCTCTACCAAGCTCTTTCGTGCCATGTTTATGTCCCGCTCCTCCGCACCCATATGGCAATCCGCAATCAACAACGTTGTTGGGCTCCCGCCTTGTCCTCCCAACATGCCAGCGCCACACTACACGTCTCTAATCTACTCCAGGATTTGTTCAGTAAGCATAATCCTGATCAGACATGCTGTTAATTCTCGAGATATATAATAACTGCTTAGGAATGTGGCGGCCGAGCAACGCGAAGGATGGATGCTCGGATTCGTATTCGGTTGTGCGCTACATGCCGCAATACTCCGGGTTTGTAAGCGATGATTCTCCAGGTACAGCTGCTCAAGGCTGATATTATCAGTATCAGTATCGACGAGATGTCAACAGATGAGAAGCGCCTCTTATTAGTGCCTACGTCACGCGGTACGCTTTGACTAACTATCCCTAGTCATTGCTAAAACCTGATAATAGATATACTTCCTGAACGCCCCGATGTACACTATTACTTGAGGCGTGATCTTCAATCGTTCATGGAATTAATTGATGACCCCCGTTATAAGACACAAGATGTATGGGACGAGTTGATTATGAACCGGAGGAAGGAGCTGGAAGAAAGATATCAGGTGCGCAGTCTGTATTCATCCCAAGATACCCAATTTCACACAGAGTGCTCCTGTACAGCATGCAGCACGCCTTGAAGAGTTTCTTGAAGATATGGAGGAGGATCGCGCAAACGAGATCCAGGAGCTCAAGGAAGAGCGCAGGCTGAGGTACGCTTTTATCTTGTCTAGGTAAATTGATTTACACAACAACCAATGTCTAGTATCGAGGAGCGCCTGTACGAAGATGGATGGACCTCTGAAGATCTGGATTTTCCAGCTGAAACCCGGTCCCGGTGGAACCAGCTCGTTCTCCGCCCACAGCCATTGACAGATCGCAGTACGTTTACCAGACCATCCCATATGTCTCCACTAACATCATGTTAAGTATGGTCAAATCTGCAGCCTAAGCTCGTCTCAATGCTCGAAGCAAATCGCGATCGCAATAACCGGCTCGCTGAATGAATTTGGCTTACTGACGAGTACCTACCGCAGCATCAAGCTACCCGTTGATCGCACGCCAAGATTACGCCGCGCTTGCCCGAGAGCCAGGGGATGGATTGGGCCGGCGTACTGTTCTAATTTTACCCAATTATCAACTTTTTGCATAATCGCTGATTAGCCAGGCTGACATGTATTAGGACTGACTCGAGATAACTTATGTGTATATATGGCTTTCGTAGTCCTGGCTTACCAACATAATAATATCGTATAATGTCTCTTTTCTAATAATAAAAATTCCCCCAGATGCACGAGTCCTCCCAGACCATATTCGCTGGTTATGAGAGTAAGTACTGCCTTGGTTCAGATGCTTGGATCAAGAGGCGAATCGAAGGGTCACAAACCAGCTAACTGAGGATGAGGATCTTGTTGCGTGTAGCCCCTGCATGCAAGTATCGAGGCTTCACCGCCTGATTTACACCATAAGGTATACAGACCCAACCCCGAAAGCAACCTCCAGTCCCTCATATGTCCACCTATAGTGAAGCTAACAGCTGTGACGCATATAACTACATAACTACGAATGCAAGTAGACTTCTACACTGCGCTCTCACTTGAACACACGTTATTTCAGTCTTGCCTCCGCTAAGGGCTACTCGCTAGTAGGAAATCGTAGATATGTATATGCATTGCTTAAGAAGCATTGTGTAGTCTAACTCTTCAGCCACTTATACGGGGTGTTACGAATCCAATTGAAAGCTTTTATTAAGGACTTACCGCGACGAAATACATCACAAGGTTTACTTAAAAATAGGTATCATACTCAGCGTTACTTAGGCGTAAATACGACGCGAATGTGGATATTTCCGAGACCTGTCTGAGCTATATGCCAACGCTCCTCGATGAACACACATATATTTTACACAAATTTGACCCGAGTCGCCCGGGCTGAGATCTATCAGCAATAATTGTACAGCCAAGTCCATCGTTGACTCCCTCGCGGGTGACACTTGCGCGACTTCTAAGGCGTTTGATGACATCATCCTACTCGTTTAGGAAGTTATATTTGCGGTCTCAGACAAAGTTCGGGGGTCACGGTCCAGCTGCTCCAGCTTCGACCACGTTCCCGGTGATGTTCCTCGTGAAAGATTGTATTAGGCATCTGTAAGACACTCGGCCTTCGGCATGAGCGTGGGACCGTCTTGTGAGTTATAACCCTCGTCTAGTCGGGTGAATCGCGTCGCCTCCCTCAACCCCATCTGTTATTCGACTTCGAATCTTCAAAGTCAAAATGACTAGTAAAGGGAACGATGTCAGTATCGCTATAATTGGAGCCGGGTAAGCTATTCCAATGATGTGTTTACCTCAGAGCCTTAGCCAAATATTCGGGCCATAGAGTTGGGGGTATTTCTACGGCGATCGCCTTGCAGAGCCAACTTGGCTCCTATGACTACACGGTGTGTCTTTCTACTATCTTTCACGACATCTCGATGCTCATGTTAGGTTGATACCAAAGATCTACGAAATGGCGGGAGGCGTTGGAGGGACATGGCTGGTATACCATAATGTTCCTAAGTATGCCCCAAGCCCTTACTGACTTGAGTAAACTTTTGTAGGAGAACACGTATCCGGGCTGTGCCTGCGACGTCCCTTCGCATTGGTACTCGTGAGCCAACCGAACCATATTTATCCACCCCGAGCCCTCACAAGCCTGAACAGATTATCTACCGAAATAAATCCCGACTGGTCCGCACTCTTTGTCGGACAAGCAGAAATCAAAGCGTACTGGGAACGCCTCGTCGAAAAGCACAAGATAGGATCGCACATCGAGTTTCACTCAGAAGTTCTATCTGCCGTGTGGGACGAGCAGGATCAGGTATATGCGATTACGTTGCAAGATGTACGCAGCAAGGAGACGCGCGAGGTTAGGGCACAAATCATAGTCTCGGCTGTGGGCGTGTTCCATAAGCCCAAGTTTCCGGATATCCCAGGACAAGACAGATTCAGGGGTATATCGATGCATGCGCGGATGTGGGACCATAGTGTCGATTTTTCGAATAAAAAGGTTGCGGTAATTGGAAACGGGTGCTCGGCGTGAGTATGAACAGAAGTTTTCCCTACCCCACTCGCTCCTAACCGCTCTTCATAGCACGCAGATCGTTCCTAGCTTATTAGAAGATCCTACAACACAAATCGTAAACTTTTGCAGGTTCGTACCTTACCTCCAACCCTTCCGAGTATCTGTTTAATCCAGGTACTTGATCAAGGACGCCATCCTGGCTTAGAGAACGAGTGAGCACGCTTTATGACGCATTGTATCTTCTAATAATCGAGCTCTTTGCTCCAGCCCCAAATGATTATATCAGAAAGAGCAAAATGGATATTCCGAAACGTGCCGCTTGCCGGTAAATTGTTCCGCTATGGGATTGCAACGATGGTGAGCGTGACGATCTCCCTTACACCACTTTAGTTCATTTGGATGGCCATTGCACAGATGGATTCCGCGTACATCAACTGGAGAACCGGTCCGTTGGGAACTTGGGTTCGTCGACGAGGAGAACGTGTGAGTGATCTTGACATAATATCAGTATCAAGTCTGATTTCTCTATGATCTAGGCTGGGATTCAATATATCAAATCCCGAGCCCCCGAGAAGTATCATGAAGACCTTATACCAAAATTCCGTAAGTCTTTTCGTATTCAACTTAGATATACGTGCTGATGCAGTCTTTGCTCAGCTCTCGGATGCAAGCGGGTGGTCGTTGACCCAGGATATCTTGTCTCTCTCAATAAACCTAACGTAGAACTGGAGTTTGACACTATTACAGAGGTTACAGAGACTGGAATAACGACCAAGGCCGGTATGTTTGTCGGTCTTCCGTTGTAAAAAGCTTGTGACTGAGGATACATAGGCAAGAATTATGATTTCGATATCATCTGCTATGCTACCGGATTTGATGTTGAAGGATCTTCCTCGATCAATGTAACGGGCACCGGGGGTCAGACGATGGCGGATTATTTCAAGGAGCAGGGTGGCCCGACTGCCTATATGGGCACTACCATGCCTGGCTTCCCGAACTGGTTCTCGCTTTTAGGACCCAACACGGCGACGGGTCAGTGCTTGTATGCGAATAACCATGGCTTTCATCGCCGCTAACCGGTTCGTTTTCGTCTCTCTAGGGCACGCATCGGTTATTTATTCCGAGGAGGTTCAGGTGAGGTTAAACTTGGAGGTCATAACGCGACGAGGCTAATGGCTGAGGGGTTTGTATCCAGATCAATTACGCGATGCAACTCATCGAGCCGGTCATTCGAGGCAAAGCCAAGAGCTTTTCTCCCAAAGCCACTGCAAACCATGCATACAACGAATGGATCCAAGATGAACTCTCACGCACGGTCTGGACCAGCTGCATCTCTTGGTACCACGCCGGTCAGCCCGCATTGCTTCTTTTGTCAACTATGTGTCATCTCATATCCTTCGATCTAGGGAACGGTAAAGGCAAATTGATCGCGACCTGGCCCGCGACGCAAGGCTATCTGTGGTGGTTGCTGCGCACACCGATTTGGGCGGATTACGAGACGGTGGGTGGTGAGAAGTGGATCAAGCGGCGTCGGTATGTGTCCGCGTTCAAGACCGTGCTGGAAGCGTCGGTTGCGGGAGCTGGGCTCGGGGCGTGGGTACTGATGAAAACGGGGCGATGGGACGGGTTTAGGCGGGCGGTCGCCGAGAATGCTGGAAAATTACTCAAGCTAGCGTAGTTCCACCGCGTTTGAACCGGAATTAGAGCGAGTGCGTCATGAATTCATGAACTAAATAGATAAAATTAGCAGGCTTGGCCAAGATCACAGAAGAACACGCTGTACCCTTCGCGGGCATATTTAGTTGGACGCATACACGATGTTAATTGTCTGGACTAGTAGCAACTAAGTGCTAGTCGGCCAGTCTAGTTACAGACCAAGACGTCATTCTCATTTGGCTCAGAGCTTCGGTCCGACTTGACTCTGTGGAGAAAACGAAAGACCCTGCGACGAGAAGCGCCGAAGATAATCTTGGTCGGCTTCTTAGCCGCTTCGATGCCGTTGGTCATTTCCTGATTTGGCAATTCTTTTTGGTGAGAAGATCTGAAACGCTGTGCGCCCACGACGCTTCTGCCGAGAGAGCTAGAGCGCGTTTCTTGTACTTTTGCTGTATATAAACCAGGCTTGTCCAGCGACTCTACTCAACAAACTACTGCTCTCGTTTTCTCCTCTCATCCCTAACACCCACACTCTTTACTCCACACTCGTTTTTACAGAATGCAGCTCTCTGCTCGTCTCTTCTCGATTATCACCTTCCTCGTGTCTCTGGGCTTTGTCGCCCAGGCTCTGCCGACCACGGCGAAGGGCGGGGCCCTTGCTGCTCGTGAGTATAGCTCCCCTGCCTCGTACGGCAACGGCAGTCCTTCCTACGGTACGCCCCCCTATGGCGACGTCGACCCTAGTTCCAAGGACCTCGATATCCTCGCCATCTTTACGAACTTCGAGGCCGAGTATCAGCCCATCCTTGCGGACATTGGTATGTGGAAGTTATATCCTAGTATTATAAATAGCAATTAATAAGATCGTTCCGTAGCTGTTGTTGTTGACGTTGCTACCCTCAACGCCAAAGTCGACCTCTTGGTTGAGAAGATGCACGCTCTTGTTATCTGTCTGAAAGTCACAGTCCAGCTCTCTGCCTCGGACAAGGCTCGGGTTGTTGAGCTCTTCCTCAACTTCTTTTTGGTATGTCCTAGTTTTGACATGTTATCACGTATACTTCAACTTGTGTTCTTAGGCTTGCATCAAAGTTTGCGCGGATGTGTCTATTAGGCTTGGTGTTGAAGCCTGCGCTGGCATCTGGGTCAAGCTTGATATCTGCTTTAAACTCCTCATTGTAGCTTTCGATTTCTGCATTGGTGGTTTCATCGGGCTCCTCATTTCCGCGTAAGTCTTGCTCTCTACATGATATCTATTATGTACTGATATGTTATTCAAATCTCAGCTGTGCTAAGCTTGATGTTTCGGTGTTCACGGCTCTCAAGACCGTTCACCTCTCGGCCTGCATTGACCTCCTCCAAGTGCTCAAGGTTGCTCTTGGTCTCGGCGTTGCTCTTTAGGGAGGGAAGATTTTGATTGACTTTTATTTGACGGCTGAGCCTGCATATTTGATCTATCAATTCGCCTTGGGATGTTCTATAACTAGTTGCATAGTTTGGGAATGGGAGCTTCATTTTTGCTTCATTGGTAGGAATTAGGTGACAGTTGAGGAAATAAACTATGTCGTTAACGAGTCATTTCTCGTGGTGTTATCATCCACTAAGTACAATCTGCCCAGTAATTGGCGAAGGTCTTTGTGGAACCACCTACGGCTGACTGTATTTGGCTTTGGAACCTAGAATGATTGGATATGAATGGGAAATTTGTAGTAGGCCGGTATGTCAAGACAGCCCTCGGCGGATCCAATCAGCCTGCATGGACGACATTCATGATAATCCAAGCGCCCGCCTGCTTGCTTGTTAGCTGCTTCAAGCCCGTGCTACGGGAACAAAGTGCCTGTCCAACGCGGGGTCATCATGTAGGCCACTCCTAGTGTAGATGAACTATGTTTACAGTATGTCCATATGCTAATTCATAAGTGCACTGTGTCTTTTCACCGTTTTCTAACGCATATATAACCCAGCTTTGGAGTATGCTTGGAGTTGGTGACCAAAAACATTGAAGTTCTTATCGGTTCCATTGCTTTAAAGCGAACCGAATTTGCTAAAGTTGCTGAGTAACAAGAGCACGAACGCAGCATGGGTATGTATGTCAACCGTTTATCTACCTGCCTTCCTAACGCTTCATGTCGTGAAAAGTTGTTGGTGGCACGTAGTTGGCTTAAACTCCTTAGTGCGCTCGTGTTAGGTATGATTTGTATTACGGCGCTTGCTTGGATAACGCGTCCAGGACCTGAAACGTCATGGATCCACGGACATCTTGACATCTGTTCCCGAGAACCCTGGCTTGTGTTTTCTCTTGTGGATCGTGTTGATGTGCACTGTATAAACGCTGGCCGGGAGCCCTCGCTTCTCCTTTGACTATCTACACTCCCTACTCAACACTCGTTTTTGCCATGCAAACTTTTGCTCGTCTCTTCTCCATATTCGCTTTGCTCCTCTCTCTAGGCTTCATCGCCCGTGCTCGGCCTGCTGGATACAACGGAGCCCTCGTTGCTCGTACTGGCAGCATAAACCCACCGAGCAATTCCAACGGTGGCCGCCTCCCGGATATCATGATTACGATGTCCAATTTTCAGAATGAGATGAGGGTCAAGTCTCTTGAGCTAGGTAGGTCGATAACATCGAAGGTTTCATTTGAAAATGCCTTTATAACTTTGATTTTTAGGTGGTGCTCCCGATGTCGAAGCCGCCTCCAACGTGGTAAAGATTATGAACACTAAGATTGAGGCTATTGCCAATACCTACTGCGGGAAAAAGCTCGACAATGTAACTCCCGACATTACAACACGGGTTGCTGGTATGGTCACAGTGAGTCAAACCCAGAACATCATTCTGTGATCTTTTTTGACCTTTTAAACCTCAGAACGTGGTCGGCGCTTGTGCTCTCGTTACTGGCAAGTTTGGTCTCGAGACTATCTCCCAACTTGACCCCCACTTGCACCATCTTTTGAGCACTCTCGAATCCATCCTCGATAAATCATTTATCTCCAGCTGCGTCGAAGCGTGAGTCTGCTTCGTTTTTCTCTTATCGTTCGAAGACCTGACTTTTGCCCTCCATAGTGTTAAAGCCAACCCCTCGACATCAGCGAACATCGCCAAATTCACGGCCGTTGCTGGATTCTTGGGCTTGTCGCCTAACTGAAGCTTTTCTAACTACCCGTTCAAGTTGTTGGCAGTCCTTTTCTCCCTCGGACGATTGGATTCTGGCCATGCTTAGTCTATTTAGCTACTTAGTTCCTTTGTGACATACATCCTCTAGAATGCAAGATGCGGTTTGGACGTATCCACTGGATTTTGTTATATCGTCAAGGGGTGGTGTGCTTGAGTTCGGATGGCGCCCTCGTGATATATACCGCTCAGTAGCAAGGCAGTTGCAAGTGCCCGCACGAGCGCGTACAACTTCGGTTAAACTGTTGTAGCGTTATTGTCTATCTCTTATCCACGACTTGTCTACGCTGGCCTATGGAGATGCTCTGGAGAGACAACGCAAATTGGCGCGTAGCTAGGACGACGATCAGGAGGCGTTTGTACCTGACACACGTTCTGTCATAGCCGGACGGCATGAGCAGGCGAGACCGCCTACAGCACGACTCCGAATGTGGTCGATTCTGCTCCCAGATGTTCGAGTAGCCCACCAACAAACATACAGCTGTTGGCTACAACCTTCATTCCAACGCATATACCCAGGCTCGGCACGTGCTCGGAGTCGGAGATGGGCGTGCCCGAGTCCCTGATCCCCGAGCTTATGTAACCTCTTTCATTTCACCTCCCACCACCATCCTCACCGTCGACTGCGACGAGCAACTATTTCTCGATAGAATTCCATTAATTTTTTCCCATATGCTCAGTCATCACTGTTTCGCGTCTCCTGTGTACTGCAGCGCTAGATGGCCACTGCGCTTGCTGCGAGCACCG
>WSTJ01000511.1:0-23476 GCA_019623705.1 Ceratobasidium sp. 428 | reverse complement strand
GCGGGGAACAGGGGTTGGAATTGTTTGCGAGGGGTGCCAGAGTTTGTCATGCACGAGCCAGCGCCAACGCCATTATCACCTGAAGAGGAAAAAGAGCAATGAATATATGAGACACATGAGGAGGTGGACTGGACTCACCTGAGGCAAAGAGCAGACTTATTCCGCGCGCACCAAGTTGAGCGAACGAATTGCAGACCCGAATCGCATAGTCTCGAGGGACGGTTTGTTCTGAAAAAACACTCACGGTAAAACTTGGACGTTGAGTTCAAAACGAGGAGCTCACCAGTTTCGCCATAACTTGTACTGATAGTCGGTGGCAGCTTGTCTTTCGCGAGCATGTAATTTACCCATTCAAGGTAAGGCTACATTGATCCAAATCTGTCGGCCGATTGTTTCTTTTCTCAGAATATCACTCACCTCGTTCGATGAAGTCACTGTAGTCGAATCGTTGAGGAAAGGTGCCAAACCTTTAGTCGAATAAAACACATTCGGAGTAGGGTATGTTATCACGTTAGCATACTGAAACCAACATGTATTAGTTTGTTTCTAACGAGCTAGAAGAAAACCGCACACCTGAACGTCCATGTTGCCCTCAACCCCCGGATTCGTCTCGTTGTTCTGCCCTCCATTGACGAGTTCGACGGTAAAGGTGGGATTTTGAGCTTCAGGGCGGTTTAACTTGAAGAACTGTTGGAGATCGGAGTTGTTTGCGTATTGTTCTGTGTCGAAAATGAGCGTGAATTCAAACCGACGAGAGAATAATCGACTTGCCGAGATACCCGGTAATCCCAATCGAGTTTTTATCGGTTGCGTTGGGGACATACCCTTCAGTCCTAAATCAAACACTGTCACTCCTATTGCCCTCTTGTTTACGATGTTAGCTCACTTGTAGAGTTTTCTAAGGCACGCTGGCGTAGTGTACAAGTCACAGTCAGTTACGTTGGTTGCCGCAGCGCCCTGCAACGTGCGTTTCTCGACGTCGAACTGGGGCGCTAGGTCCCGAGTCGGCCCGAAATACGTAGTCGGTTGGATTAAATCGATGTGCCGATCCATCCATTTAGGGAGCGCGTACGACCTGGAGCGGATAATATGGTTGCCAGAAGTATGTCGATAGACGCTGTACTACGAAAAGGTGAAGAACAAGTCATTAGGTGATGGGCTAGAGAGGGTTAGAAAACGACGAAAAAAACCTACACGCGTGTTGAGCATCCGTTCGGCGCGTGCTACCGACACTCGGGCGTGCAACCAGTCTCCAGCCGATGAACGACCAGACACTTTAACGCCGTGTGCGTTCAGCCATTCTTCAACTGTCTTGACAGTATCTTCCGGCGGAGCAACTAGCTCGTCCACCTCACTGTCCTCCCAGTCAATATCAATGCCACAACCGTAGAAAAAAACTGCTTACGCTTTGGACAGATGCATTCCATACCGCGCATGCGATGGATCGCTTACTTGTTCGAGTGCAGATATCAACTCATCCATTCGTCCCTGCTTGAGGCCGATGCGCATCTCGATCAAATGGTTCGCTGGGGCGGGATCGACAGCTACCCATCCAGTGGGTACATTGTGTAAAACATGTCGTGTAGTGAAGCCAGAAGTAAGAGGAGAGGCAGAAGTAAGTAACGAGAGTGCGAGGAGCGATAGCCAGTGCATCGCTAGTGGCAGAGGGGGATGCGAGTGACAGTCGGACGTGGATGGTGTTGTTGCTTCCTGTCTTTTCAAAGATTTGCCACTCCAAGCAACTTTGTTATCCTAAATTGGCGATTAAACCGAGCGACTAGACAATTTATGGTACAGTTCAGGAACAGAATGACGTCCCTAGCCCCGAACGGTGTAGAGTTACGAATAGAAGAGAGAACTACATCGCACCGTAGCGTGAGATTCGTTCGATTTGTAGATGCCTGGGGTCACAAAGGCAAGTACAAATGCTATCGCTGGCGTTGAGTGTCGGGGTTACGGAAGCTAACATCGGCGGTTAGGTAATCCCGAGCTGGAACCCCTGATGTTGGCGCCTAACGGGAAGGCTTGCTTCGAAGTACCCAAACCTCGAACCTCAAACCTCATAACAAACCGTGGTAACTCTTCGATGGCTGTAGCTCATGCTGTTGCTCGTGCCTTTGAACGTGGGATCGCACCTCTGAGGCTCGCTGAATCATGGGACAACGTGAGATCTCATTCGAATACTGCCTGTATCAGAAGTCTTATTGACTCTGTTTTGACCCAAGTAGGTTGGGCTATTAATCGGTAATACTTAAACATCCCTTCTTCAAAGTTGATCCTAATGTCAAATCTAGAATCCCCTATCATCCATCCTAATCGTAACAGAGTTCTCCTTACGATTGAGTAAGCATCACTATAAATGTAACGGGAACCCATGTGCCTAACCAGAGAACGAGCCTGACCACCGCGGTCGCAGAAGAAGCACTCTCGACTCCAACCTCCCTCATCGTATCTTACCACCCACCAATCTTCTCAGGTCTCAAATCCCTAACCTCAGCTAATCCTATCCAACGATCGTTGCTGCGTTGTGTGACCGGAGGGATATCGGTGTTTAGCCCGCATACCGCGTTGGACTCCGTTCGGGGTGGAGTACGTTGAAGTAATCTATTGTATCGGCTCCATTGTTTGATTCAGTATATCCGTAGGTCAACGACACTTTGGCAGCTAGCCTTGGAACCTCCTCAAGCGTTGATATCCTTGGGGAAATAAAAGAGGACGACGCAGGCGCTGGTAGAATCGTAACACTATCAAACACCGTTAGCTTGAACACCCTTTCTGAACGAGTTAAAGCCTATTGTGGGCTAAAGCACAGTGCGTCGCCCTCCTATTTTACCAGGCTCGAAATGTTACATACAAATCTTATAGTTCAAGTTGGAGTGTCGTCCAAGCTCAGTTCTCTCACCGAGAACTCGATCCGGACCATCGCTCTCTGCGCTGGTTCGGGTGGGTCTGTGTTAAAGGGAGCTAAGGCCGATGTATATCTTACCGGCGAGCTGTCTCATGTGAGTGTATGATCTAGTCTTGTATTAGGCTGATACGCATACATATCGCTCTTAGCATGAGGTGTTGGCCGCAGTTGCTCAAGGAACCAGTGTAATCCTATGTAAGTAAAGCAACATTTCTGCTTGACCTATCCGAGACCTACTGTTGCGCTTATAGGCGGACATTCTAACACCGAACGCCCATACCTTCCCATACTCCAACAAAAACTTCAAGAGGCCCTGGACAAAGACCTAGAACTTCAAGGCGAGAAATACGAGGTTGTGGTTAGCTCGGCGGATAAAGATCCCCTGGAAATCCTATAATCCCAAGTACTATGCACATTAAATGAACAATTAGTCAGGCTAGTCGATAAATCAGTCATCCCTTACAAATCAAGGCCTTCTATAGCGCAATCGCTTGCTGATCAACTCGTCATCGCACGTTATAAGACGCTCGCGTGATGTTCTCTCGACCAGCATCGCGTCTGTCTCACGTCGCTCGCCACGTTCTCACCGTCCGGCCTGCCGTATTAATACGCCCTCAGATCTTGACTTGTGCTACATACCGGCCCAGTTTACGAACATTTGCAACTACGAAAATGTCTAGCCTTCCCAAAACGTACGTATCTCTCTCACAATCATGGATAGATGAGGGGATATTGATTTCGTTTAAAGAATCAAAGCTGCCCGTGTTAATAAGCAAGGAGGGATCGACGAGATCCAGGTCGTCGATATCGCAGTTCCGGAACCTAAACCGGACGAGATTCTTATCAAGACCGAATGGGCGGGTGTAAACTTTAGTGAGCATATTTTCCACAACACACACCGCTCTTTTACTAATAGGTGTACTGCTTAGTTGATACGTACTTCCGCGGGGGAGTGTATCCTCGCCAAACTCCGTTTACACTGGGACAGGAAGCGGCTGGAACGATCGTTGGTCTACCCACCTCCGCCGAAGTGTAAATCTCTTCGTTTCCGCAAAACGACTCAAACATCTCAATATTATGGTTAGAACCGGCTCTGAAGATTACAAGATCCGCGGCTTCAAGGAGGGTGTTAAAGTTGTTGCAGTAAGTTGTCTATATCTCCTCTAACCGTTTGCCTTGACTAACTTTGGAGCGTAGTATGCGAGCAATGCCTTTGCCCAATATGTAGCCGTCCCATGGAAAGACGTTCAAGTAATCCCAGAGGGTCTCAGTGTCCGCCAGGCTGCCGCTTCGTTGATTCAGGGGTTGACTGGTATGTTGCATACAGTCAGATCAAGTCTCACTCACGAATTTCGCCTCTTAATAGCGCTTACCTTCGTCGAAGAAGCCTATGCAGTTAAGAAAGGCGATCATATCCTAGTTCATGCGGCAGCTGGAGGTGTCGGCCTTCTTCTCACCCAGGCAAGTTCCATACTGCCCCGCCTATTCCAAACGCCCAACCACGCTCCCCGTTAGCTCGCAAGTCAAATTGGCGCCATAGTCATCGGTACAACTTCCTCCCAACTCAAAGCCGACATCGCCAAGAAAGCCGGCGCGACTCACGTAATAAATTACACCGAAACTTCGGTGCCCGAGGCCGTGCTCAAGCTTACCGACGGACGTGGCGTCGAAGCGATCTTTGATGGTGTCGGGGCCACCACTTGGGAAGACAATTTCACATCTATTCGGCGCAAGGGTACGATCGTAAGCTTTGGAAACGCGAGTGGAGTTATTCCTCCTTTTTCGATCTTGAAGTTGGGTCCAAAGAACGTGAAGATTTGCAGGCCAGTGTAAGTTCGTTTTTACGGCGATTTGAGACTATTCTGATCTATTGGGCTGATTGTAGCGTTGGGAACTATACGACCGAGCCGGCTGAGTTCCATCATTACGCTTCCACGCTGCTTAACCTGATTAGAGACGGGAAGCTGGACGTCGCTGTGCATGCGGAGTATCCGTTTACCACCGAGGGTGTTCGTCAAACTCATACAGATATCACGGGGCGTGGAACATCTGGAAAACTCGTGATTAAAATTTCAGAGTAGACTCAGTCTAGTTTGTGTACAAATGGAGAAGCAATAATCATTGAATTGAAGACCCATAATTTGAGTAAGAAGATGTCTGTGATATAGAATTGGTTATCCGGGTGGGTATATGCGCCACAAAGAGTAAACTGAATCGCTCTCTAGCTCCATCTCAACTACTCCAAGTATACCAATCCCTCCAAGAACCAATCCAACCGGCCAAAATGGCTCCAAGTAACGCAGTCATGCACAGATCGGTCTGGCAGACCAAGGGGTCGGGGTGAGTTGACGTCGAGAAGGGAAATGAAAAGGGCTCTAGTGTCAAGAACGATGCTGAGAGTAACAGCTATCATCCCATCCGGGCGAAAATCATGTCTCAGGCACGTATTTGGTCTTCGGGATTAGCTTTGTCGTTGGTTCGCGCTCGGCGGGTTATGGGAACGCCGGGAGTGGCTGCTTGAGGATTTATGATGTAAGAGAGGTAGGATAGACGGGGTGTTGTGTAGGATTTTTGAATTGGGGTGAGAAAATTGCAGAGGTGCAGGGAATGAAGCAAGGTTTAGAGTTATATCAGAACCAGCTGCATCATTTCCGCGACATTTGACATCATCTATCCAGCGCCAAGCACCACCCTTTCACACCTCTACACCATTCCGACGGCACGAACTTGGCGAGCCGGACTGGGTTCGGTGCATATTGGACTCAGCCAGGACCACCAGACGACGGGGACGGGACCAATGGACCTAAGCCCTGGCTCAATCCCAAGTCAGTGATGGTTTCCGCCGAGCACGATGAGCAAGCACGTCATAGTATTCGGCAGATCGATAATTCTAGACCATGATAGCGGTTGCGAGCAAGATGAGCTGGGTAGGGGGAGAGGTTGGATGACTCGAGGAGTTCCAGGGCGCGACGTCAGTCCTAAGATCGTGCGGCGGGTGACTTCATATGATCACGCAACAAGGCAAGGGCACTCAGGAGTTCAAATATGACAGAGTGTCTAGAGCGCGCATCAGCATAACAAGTTCATCCGATTTGACCCAAGCACAGGCAGTAAACTAGTAGAAGGAACCGTACCGAGAACGTCTGGGAAACCCCAGACCAGCGAATTCGTCATCAAGAAGAATCCAGTTGTTGTCAAGGCGCATGAGTCACAGTGGGTGTAGACTGTTGCTTTGACTCGGTCGTAGTGAGGACGAGAAGGAGGGCTTGAGCAACGTAAAGAGGGACAAGGCCCCAAGGGTAAAGAATAGCGAGGATCAATTGTCAGCTTCGGACGGAGGTAGAGCGAAACATCTTTAGTTTAGTTAGCGGTGACGATATGCCGTCGCTGGTTGGTGACCGTTTAGTTTCTTATAATAAACCCAACCTCGAGAAGGCTGATTAGCGGATGGAGCCGACAGCAGCATGCTGTGAGTACTTAGTGCACGTGGTCATGAAGGATTAGGTAATGAGCCGCACGAGCCGCACAGCCACACTACTCATGCAAGTTAGGGACTGGCATGGATTGATCCGGGTATCCAATGGGGTAAAAACCGTAGATATTAGCTAATAGACAAATTTCAGCCGGGTAAAACTGAACTTCGCACGGATCGCTTAGCGGTTGAATTGTAGATTTGTGACATAATAAAGAAGAGACATTTAGAGCGCAGCATGTATGCATGCGTTAAGCCAAACCGGCACAATCTAATGCTCCAGACTAGTCGATAGGAGGAGCACTGGGTACGTGGTCTTGTAGCAAGGCAGCTACATCGTCAACATCCCGAAGGAGCGGAGTTTCAAACCACGACCGAAGGGCCATCTTGGCACAAAACGTATCAGGAGACATCTGGTGTTGTAAATGGTTGTTCATCAACCTTCCGCATGAGAATGCGCGCTCAACGTCAACGGATGACGCTTCATAGTGATTGGAATTAATCAGGTTAGTTAGAGATTGTGCTTTTTGGATGTTTCTGGCGGTTTACTTACCAGGAGCGCTCAAATAGTCGATTGCGAACTTGGCGAGACTAGAATATGTAGCAAATGATGCTTGAGCTTCCCAATAGCGCAGCGGCCCCCCTGCGAGACGAATAACCTCGCTGGAGACTGGCTCAGTACGTAAATAGCTTTCAATCGAGCCCAGTTGCAGTCTGCTCGCATTCGAAGGCTTGTCCTTGAAGATCCACTCATCCTAAAATCTTGTTTCAGTATGACTCCTTAGACACAAGTAGTCAGCGGTTACCTCATCGTCATATGCATCCAAGGCGTTTTCGGTTGATTCAGTGGTGTTTGACTCGAGTGCAGACGAATCAAAACTATAAAATCGTGCCACTATCATTTGCGCGTCGGAGGTGCAGGAGAAGGAGCTTGGCCAACGGAGAATGCCAAGTTGACATCGATGTTAGGAACAGTAGGCTGCATGAGGGCGAATGAGGTGTAGACATTGAATGCATTTTTCGCTTTTTATACTCTGTTGACCGGAGGGGATTAATTGCGATTTTTTTTTTTTACTAAATTTCAGTCTGTATGCGTGATTCACGAGCTACGAGCGCAGTCCCTGGGATCTAACCTATTGCCCATAATAGAATGAGGGATCCATGCAGCCCTCGCAAAGTTAGTGTGGGACCCTCTAACACAAAACCACACTAAAAGATATAAAACGGAGCAGTCGAGTTGGTCGGCAATGGGCGGGTAATGTTTGTTACTTATTCCAAGATCCATTAGCCCCGACGCACGCTACTTCACCTCAACTCCTATCTAACTGTACCTTTGTGGCTGCATTCGGTACCTTTCGCGCGCCACAGACGTTATTATATGATGTATTTTGTTCACGTATTGTATCGGCCGACTGTGGTTGAGTACGTAGTTCGCTTACAAACATACGGTTGCTTATCTTATCACTACGTAGGCAATCCGGAGCAGTTTCTAGCCGGCTGATTTGCATTCATACGATGCACGTGCCAGTCCCTACATGCAAGCGCGGAGACATTTCAGCTATTGTTATGCGGGTTCTACATGAGTACCCTATCATCTGAAACGCTTGGCGCAGGAGAAGGCACTGGATAGCACAAAGACACGCCGCGAGTGCTCATCTTCTGATGAGATAGGTATTTGTGACGAGCAGATCGCCCGAACAGATCAGCGCTCATCGCGCATCTCTATGGAAAGGAAGCCCCCCAAATTTTAGGTAGGTATTTTCGGATTCAGGTCAATTTCACCAGACCTAAGAAAAACCGGAGACCTGAAAACCAGTACAAGTTGACTAAATTTCCGGTGCCTCATTTTTTACTCCGTGGATTTCGGGTGAGTACCACCTGAAGTCGGGCACTTTAGGTACTTGAAATTCAGGTTTTTCTCTGTCCACAGACACGTAAAGTACTATGAACAGGTATAGAGCTTAATTCTTTGTAGCCCTTAGAGTGCCGGTGGAGTGCTGTTGTGCGTGCTAGCGTTAGTTCTAATTGAATGGCTAATTTAGCTCTGGTGTTGTCCAGCTAGATAGATCTCCGACTGCAGGGACTGGCAAGGTCAAAAGTGTAATTAGCGGTGGACCCAGGCATCGTTTGATGCGTGCTGCTCTTCGCGGCGTGTCTTGTTACTCTTTCGGACTCAAGCATGCTTTGTTATTCCCTCAGTAGACGCTGAGCGTCGTTCGAATATCCCACGTCACCAGTTTTTGATTTACAGCAGCAAGATGTGCCTAACTAACTCGGCACTCGTCAGCCTTCAGGCCAGAGAAGCTCTGCTTCCGGTCTGTCAACGCACTGCTCGAGCATGGCGGTCAGCCGAACAGCGATTGTTCAAGGAATCTCTTCTCTATAGAAGGTTGAAACACTCGTCAACTGGCTTGTTTGGGATATGCACAGGCGCCAAGGCCTCAAGCTATGACAAGTGATGACGTGGGTATCTGTGCATTGACATGGAGCCGCTCGCTCAGACTCTACTAATCCGGAACCCATGTAAAAAACCGGCTATATGCGTAGCTGTCACTATAAGATCGCTAGACGAATCTGAGGACTGTAAGTACACTCCATCTACTTCAGAGGGAGTCGCTTATTCTCGCCCGAGCACTGATGGACGTATCTGGACTACACCTTGACAGACCAGATGGGTTCGTGGTGAGCACAGTTATGGTTACTTGTCACTCGTCGAATAGTGCTGAGTCTGCACACGAATGCCAATAGAGCGAACAGGTGAGGAGTATAACTAAGGGTTGTTAAATGCTCCTATGCTAATTTGGACACCTTTATAATATCCCGTATTCAAGAGTGCAGCATACCGTGAAGATTGGATGAAGAGGGTACACTACCTGAACAAAGAAATTGATGAAACAGCCATGATACTGGAGCGGATGTCGAATGATCATCCAAAGAAGCCCTTCAGGATTGCTCGCCTAGCATCCATGTACCGATTTCGATTTCAGGAGCTGGGCGACCTTGGGGATCTAGGCAAGGCGATTGAACTTGGAGAGGAAGTGGTTCGATGGACCCCGGTTAGTCATTCCGCTAAGCCAGCGATGTTATCCAATCTTGGTGTTGCATACTCGCGACTATTCGAGTCTCAAGGCCAGCCGGACTACTTGAACAGGTCAATTGCGTGCATAGAGCAATCACTTCAACTAATTCCCGACGGCCACCCATACAAGCCTATCTGTTTGAACAACCTTGGTGGCTCATATGCAGCTCTGTATGGCGTTGCAGGCAGGATGGCGGATCTGGATAAATCGATCGACAGTTTGGAGCGGGCGGTTGACCTTACTCCAGACGGTCACCCACTTAAGCCTAATCTCTTGAGCAACCTTAGCAGCTCTTACTTACACCTATATAAGCGTCTGTACAAACTAGAGGATTTAGATAGATCACTTAGCTTTGGTCAACAAGCCGTTGACCTAACTCCAGATAGTCATCCTAGCAAGCCCATGAGTTTGGATAACCTTAGCCACTCTTATGGGAGCTTATATCAGCGGCTGGGTAGACTGCACGACCTAGACAGATCAATCAACTGTACGGAGCAGGCAGTTGACCTAACTCCAAATGGTCACCCCGGCAAGCCTACATACTTGGGCAGCCTCGGAAACTCGTACTCGGAGCTATATGAGCGTTTGGGTAAACTAGGTGACTTAGATAAATCAATTGATTTCAATCAACAAGCTGTTGACCTGACTCCGAAGGGTCACCCTGACAAGCCTAGAAGTCTGAATCGCCTTGGCAACTCCTACTTGAATCTATATCAGTGTTTGGGCAGACTCGGTGATTTAGATAAATCAATTGATTGCAATTCACAAGCTGTTGACCTCACTCCGGATGGTCATTCTGGCAAGCCTAGATGCTTGGATAGCCTTGGAAACGCTTACTCGGACTTATATCTGCGGTTGGGTAGACTGTGTGACCTAGACAGATCAATCAGCTGTAAGGAGCAGGCAGTTGACCTAACTCCAGATGATCACCCCAGCAAATACATGTACTTGAACAACCTTGGAAGCTCGTACCTGTATATGTATCAACGCCTAGGCACACCGGATAATCTAGACAGATCAATTCGCTGTGTGGAGCAGGCAGCCGACCTGATTCCGGACGGCCACCCTCACAAGCCTGGTACCTTGAACAACCTTAGTTTGTTGTATAAAGACCTTTTCCAGCATCGAGGCATGCTCAGTGATACAGAAAGGTCAATTGATACTCTTGAACGCGCGATAGATCTAATGCCAGACAATCACCAAGCCAAGTTCGTACTCCTGAATAGCCTGGGGGCTACATATGAAATAGCGTTTGGGCATCTACGCCGCGTTGAATACGTTTATAAGGCCATAAGATATTGTAGCATGGCACTCTCACCGCTTCCAAGTAATTCCCCTGACATATCCGCGCCTTTGGGAAACCTTGGAAGCTTGTACGCTCAACTATTTGAGTTATTGGGTCAGAAGGAAGACGCAGATCAAGCACTGATTCATCTCAGGAAAGCGGAGCAACTATGGCCTGACAACCACCCGAACAAGACCCGTAGCTTGGTCAATTTAGGCAAATTTCACTTCATGCTATTCGTGCGCACGACGCATGATAGCCACGGCCTTTCCGCCATGAATTGCTTCCAGGCTGCAGCGCACCTGGTGGGAGGGTCTCCTTCCATTCGACTTGACGCATCACTTTGGTGGGCTCGATTAGCTTTCTGCCTCTCCAAACATTCACTAGAAGGATATACATACTGTATGCTGCTGCTGCATCAAGTTGTCTGGCTTGGCACTTCTATAACCGACCAGCAAGCAAGCGTCGCTCGTGAAGTACGTACCATAGTAGCCGAGGCAGCCGCAAGAGCAATTGCGTTGCAACGATATGACCTGGCCTTAGAATGGCTTGAGCAGGGTCGCTCTATCGTATGGGGTCAGCTGCTACAGCTACGTACGCCGCTCAAAGAGCTGTCAAATCACTGTCCTGAGATGGCTGCTGAACTACAACGGGTCTCAAGTGAGCTTGAAAGGGCGTCGACCTGTCAGCCCGTGATCCCAACGCTAGGTGAAGACGGAAGATTTTTGAGCGATGCGTCTCAGCGGCAGCGTCATTTGGCCCGGCAACGAGAAGAGCTCCTGATGTCTATTTGGGCGCTACCCAGGCTGGAAGACTTCCTTCTTCCGCCAAAGAGTCAGAGACTCATGGATCTCGTGAAAGCGGGAGTGGTGGTTGTCGTGAACGTTGACAACTCTCGATGCGATGCACTGATCATAAAAGCAGGAGTTTCAGTCATATCGCATGTCCCGTTGCCCAAATTCTCGCGTTTGAAAGCAGAGCAATTGTACAATGAGCTCAATTCGTGCCTTGTTGCGCAAGGGTCTCGTCGTGGCGTCAAGAGAGGAGAGTGCAAGCCTGACTTCAAGCGCATACTTAGTTTGCTTTGGTGCGAGGTGGTCAAACCAGTGGTTGATGACCTTGGTATCTTTGTAGGTCTAGCATTGCGTAAAACTTCTCGGCTAATTATAGAATCTTTATTCATAGTGGATAGCTGCCCGCAAGGTCTAAAGCCTATCCTATCCTATCCTAACGTATTTTGAGGACCAGATCTCGCCTCGTTTTCTGTAGATAACTCAGCTTGATAGGATACCTACGTGCTTGTGTGGCATCCCCTAGTCCGTACCAAGTGTCTGAGACGGTAAGTTGGGCCGCTATTGTGGTGTTTGGTTGTGTTTAAAATTGGGTAGGATAGGTTAGGATAGCCTTTAGACCCTACGGGCAGCTATCCACTATCGTCCGTTGCTTGAAGACCTGCCGCATATTATTTGGTGTACCACCGGCCCTCTTTCGTTTCTTCCACTCCACGCCGCCGGAGACTACAACGATCGCAGTACCGCTCTGCCATACCTAGCCATCTCATCATGTACTCCAACCATCAGCGCTCTAGCCCAAAATAACTCGTCACCCAACTCGTTCTCAGGTATCCTTGCAGTTGGCCACGAGTCTTCCATCCGGAATCTCAGCCCCCTGCCGGGGACCAAGGCTGAGCTCGACCAGGTTGCCATCCACGCAGGAGCCATCAGGATGACTCGACTTGAAGAGGAAAGCGCATGCGCCGATACTGTTCTTGAGTATATGCGCGATCACAGTTGGGTACACTTCGCATGCCACGGATCGCAGAATACCCTGGAGCCAATGAAAAGTGCGCTGCATCTGCACGACAAGGACTTGGACTTATTCACGATCGCTCGAAACCCACTCAAAAACGCTCAGCTCGCGTTCTTGTCCGCATGCCAAACCGCCGCGGGCGACGCCGAGCTACCTGACGAGGCCATACATCTGGCATCGGGACTACTCGTGGCCGGATATCCAACCGTGATTGCGACGATGTGGTCAATCAGTGACCAAGACGCACCGCACGTTGCTGGAAAAGTGTACGAGTGCCTGCTAGAGGATGGTGTGCCGGACAGTCGGAAAGCGGCCAAGGCGTTGCATAGGGCGGTCGCGAGCTTGCGTGAGAGCATCGGAGAGGACCAATTTGCGCGTTGGGTGCCGTATATACATATAGGACGCTAAGCTGAATTTCTGTCACTACTAGACTATAGTGTCCGGATGGATGTGTAATAGAGGTACCGAAACATGTTATATATGGGTTATGTGCAAGGCTCTTATGTATGACGTAGGTACATTCTGAATGTGGACTCTAAATAGGCCACATTGTCATACGCGTCGACTTCATTGACGCATATAAGAACTATCCAAGTAATGACTAGTGCTTGTACTCCTAGGTAGACAGGAGGGACGGAGGCATAAAGATAAAATGTCGTACCTTAGTGCCACAAGCGCACCAGTGTGTACACGAGTAAACTGTAAAGCTAAGCAATAAACGGATTATATAGCATAAATACCAGCTCAGGTGTCCCGTCAGAGTCGCAAACGGGTAGGTCAAAATGCTGACTAAATAGCAGGCTATCTAAGCGCCGACAGGGGTGTATGCACCCCAAACCTAAATAATCCAATAAGCCACTGCAGTGGAACACATATGATGGAAAGTATCGGACCACTCATCGTACAAGTTGTATCGTGTCTCGCACGCGGACATTGAGCTGACCTCTTGACAATACTATAAACATCCTGACTACCTACCTTGTCTTGTGGTTGGGGTCTTTTGTTTGCTCATTTTCTCGTCCCGACAAGCAGTCTATACCACCTCACTGCCAGCTCGCTCCCAATTATTTATAGACTTTCCGCTGGGTCTCGACTTTCCATGACCCAGCTTACACCGGTGCCACCAACGAACTAGTAACCACAACTAGAGCGCAGATCTTAAAAAAACGCACTCACCAAAAGCTCGGCACTGTTAACCTAATCGATGGGAGCTAGGCAGCTGATTCGAAAGGTAGAGACCAAAAGTAAGAGTGATAATAGCGCCGCTAACGACAGTCGAAACTCCATTGATGATAACAA
This sequence comes from Ceratobasidium sp. 428, assembly GCA_019623705.1. Classification (NCBI taxonomy): domain Eukaryota; kingdom Fungi; phylum Basidiomycota; class Agaricomycetes; order Cantharellales; family Ceratobasidiaceae; genus Ceratobasidium; species Ceratobasidium sp. 428. The sequence goes on along the minus strand of WSTJ01000511.1, from coordinate 9,623 downwards.
AGATATTAAAATCTAATGATAGACCAACCGGTCGATGATACACAGTATATCTATGATGGTGCATTGTCAGAGTTGTCCAAGCTCGTCCACCGCGCAAAAAGAAGTCCTAGGGGAGCTCAAACCTCCCTCCTGACTGCGAGTTCTTATGATGGGGAAGCGCCTGCACGACCACGTGCTAGGCTGGAACACCTTGCTTGTCATTGCAAACAGCCTACTGCACGCGATGTGCAAGCCGAGACGAGAGCAAGACGAGCGAACAGCGGGTAGTAAATAAATACATTAGTTCTACCACCGGGATAAACTAAAATAACAAACCCGTGCACCCGAACTCTACGACCTACGACGGCCCGCTCGTACTAAAGTATATATAAAATACTCGCGAGCAATCACGCGGCTCATCCAATAGGCCATACATCTCCGATAAAAAATAGGCTCAGGTTATTGGTTCCGAAATATCAGGTGAGATTTGAGGCTGCGAGGAGGTTGGTTTAGTCGCTCGGCTCTGCCTCGCTCCAGACCATAGATTCCAACCTACAACTGCAGTGTGAGGTCGTAGCCGGAGTGGCCCTGTGGTCGCTCGGCACCGCCTCGCTCCGGGATTATGAGTAATATTAATCCAGTACCCGGAAATGCTACACAAAAGCACTAAGCGGCCAATGAGTACGGGATGTTGTGACAGCCTGAGGAGATTATATATGCTTACTAGGGTACACATCAAATGCCCTATACGGTCAGACTGTCGATCTTTCAAAACGTGGCGCGGTTCAGTTTTAACGACTTGAACTCTTGGATCAGTGGTACTTCGGAGAGGCTACACCGCGGGCCCGGTGGCGGCTGGATTTCGGCTTGATTTCCGGAACACCGGAATCTAGCACGTGGCCCAGCCGGAATCCAGCTAAAGCGCGCAAGTCTGTTTTCCGGCTGGTTGGGGGGTCAAGCTGGAATACAGCTGGGTGCATTTCAAATGAGCAAGCTTTTTCGGCTCATAAAAAATGGCAACACGGGGATTCGAACTTAAAACCCGGTAGCGACTTGTTCTAGTGATTGAGCAATGCTATTAGCCGCTGCACCATTTTGCTTGAGGATCTGAGTGCCCATAGTGCATATAACCCGACTTTTTGGCGTCTTGTTTCGCCTGTACCTCCTCACAGGCTGGCCTTTTCCACTTAATTACCTGATATATCATTAATACTAATACCGCCCCACCCTCCGTGGTATATCATATTCCTGCGAGGTCTGTGTTCACCGCACGTGACACGTCTGCCTCGTGGCTTCGGCACGCTCGGCCGGGTTTCAAATTCTCGCTTGCTGGGCTCCAGCTGGACTCGCACTCGCCTGGGATCCAGCTTGAGATCTATCCCGGCTCCAACGGATTGCCGGGTCTATTTCCTGGCTTGCGCCCTTAGTCGGAAAAATCTGGGCGTTTGGGGCGGCGGTGTAGAGCCAAAATCTCGTAGGGCTGCGGGTCAAACCGGAAATTGCATACCGGTTTCAAACAAACGCCAACTTACGCGTGTTTGAAACACTTAGTCAGCATTTCTAACCGGTTTTGCTGGAAAGTTCCACGTGCCTCGAGGAGGTTAGTCAGCCGCATGTATAATAGGTCAAGAAAATCGCATTTGCCACCTCATTTTTGCCACCACACTTCTTCTGCCCAATGTCGACCTCACGACTTCATTCGAGCGCTCAGAACTCACTCGGTCAGCCTCAGATCCATCCGCGACTTCTTGAACTGCTACATCACCTTCGTAATTTGCCCGATTCCCTCCCCGATCGCTCCGGCATATATCCATTCATTGGATTCACCCTCGAGCCCCATAATATTAGCCACTACGGCTCGAAGCAGAAAGCTCTGGACCATGAGCTTCAGCTGATTTTTGGCTCTCGTATTGGTGGTAATACGATACAATTTCGGGGCTGTGGCAGGTCGTTAGAAGCGATTGTACATACCTTTTATAAATGCATAGACGGGGAGAGTGGAGACAATCAGGTTTTGTGGAAATGGGTCGAGGATTTGACACACGCAGCAATCGAAGCATCCAAAGCTGTAAGTAACATGCTTGAGATCAAAAGGCGTGAATATTGTACTAACCTTGAAATTGTTATAGGCGTCGAACGCACCAAAATTGAAGGCACGTACTAAGCGCCAGGGTCGTAAATCAGCTTGCGTACCTACGTTCAAGCCCTCAGCATCAAAGATAAAGGATGCCAAAGCAAAAAGCGCTGTTCGAGTAAGTCACTGCTACATGCTTAAATCCGTGCTTTAACTTACTCTCATTTCCCACCAGTATCCGCATGACCCGGCTGACCTAGAGGACGATCCGATCGACACTGAGCTACAAGGTCGTGTGCGTAGTGAGCTTCTCGACAAGCTTGTTATTCCCTGCCACTTGATTATTGACCCTTCTCATTTGCGGGTTCGTTGTCGTGGGACAGGCTGTGGATGGTCGTGGTGCGAGCCGCGTCAGACTGGACGGATTATTCAGCACTCTGTTCGCTGTTCCGGCCTTGACGAAGCCCTGCGCGTTGAGGCCAAACAGCGAGGAGCTGCTTTATCACTAGCGTCAAGACTGCAGGTTGCCACGGAGGACGATGATATGTCTAGCATATTAGCGGTTGGAAAGACTCAGCTAGAAAAGAACACAAGAGTCAATCATGCACTACTTAAGTGGTTATGTGATCGTATGATCCCCCCCTCCGCTGTAGATTGTTATAGATGGAGGGAGCTCGTCAATGCACTAGACCCTAATACAAACACCGCTTCAAGGACAACTATAGCCGACAACTTTGTCACTACCGAGGCCGCATACATACACCAAAAATCGGTCGAATTGCTCTCGCAACAAGAACAACTCACTCTCTCGTTTGACGGAGGTACTACCAGGAAACATGAATCAGTGTACACTATTCACGTTACACCCCCTTCAACTCGAGAGCCTCACCTAATGGAAGGGAACGAGGCATCTGGAGTCGCGCATACGGCAGATCATCTCTGTAATGTAATAGACAAGGTAAGTACTTGCATATACTCTAGTTTTGATGATGTTCACTTACATCCTATACTAGACCTTACAAGAGATCGGACCAGAGCGGTTCGCATCGGTTGTCTCTGACAATGCCGGAAACACACGTGCAGCCCGTGAGCGAATAGAACATGAATACCCCTGGATTATTGCGTTACAGGACGCGTGTCATCTACTCAACAACGCCGCCAAAGATATCGGGCAGCTAGATTATTTTCAGCGCTGTATTACGAAGCTCAAGACTCTGATTACCCATTTTCACACTTCTTCCTATGCTGCTCGTCATCTCGCTGCGCTCCGAGTACTATACCACATTGCTCGAGGGCTCGCTGCAATTGGACTTACTCGATTTGCCACCTACTACTATGCTTTGCTTTCAACCTTGCTTTGTTTTCCTCTCATACGTGAGCTAGTCTCTTCAGGGGTTTTGGACCTCAAGCCGGTAAGTACTTGTTATGAATTCTGTAAAGGATATTTGCTAATAACTCTATTAATAGAGCTCCCCCATCTACTGGTTGTTGGATCGCGCTGAGGTCCAGGTGTTTGAAGAGGAGCTTCAACAATTGGTTGCAGTCCTTGAGCCGTTTGCCCAAGCTATTAAATGCCTGGAATCGACGCGCTCCACCCTCTCTGACGTCTATGTATTCTGGCTCAATTTCAAGACGTATTTAAGCACAACACTCAGATATCAGGACTCGGGTTACCCAGCTCAGTTATCAATGCTATTACGAGTATCCTTAATGGCCGACACACTGAGATGTTTCACGGCCACGCTGGGGCAGTTTACCTTGCAGCATTTTTCCTTGATATTCGTAAGTATTCCTTCTACTTGTTATAGCATGCTTGTAGCTAAGATATCAAATCGTTTACAGGCTATAGGGGATCCGAGATCTTCATACGCCACTCTACAAGGCTATCTACCGAGCACTGGAGCACCCATCAGGCACCAGTTGGTACGAATCGGCTCCCTGACCACGACTTGCACCAATCGTTCCCCGCATATAATCTGGCCGGCGACTTTCTAGTCCAACTTTTGGCACAAATCTATAACAAAGACCCAGACGCAGCACTCTTCTCTCGATACGCAAACTGGGCGGAAATTGATGCCGCTTTCCATAACCAATTCATTCTGTATACTCGAGGACACAGTTCTTTCCATCAAATCCCGAAGCCCTCGACTGAGTACCTGTATTGGGAATCCCTTGGTTCAATTCCCTCAGCAGATATTCTTGCGCATCTAGGATCGGTTTTGGCAAGCATTGTTCCGAATTCAGTGGCCGAGGAGCGCTCAATGTCGACGCTTACCAAACTCGATTCCCCTGATTGAGCGTCGCAAAAGGTCTCAACTCTAATTGATATGGCAACAATCCGTCAGTATTATAAACGCGAGGAGGACCAGCTACTTCAGGTAGGTTTTAGACTTTCTTTTTGATCGCGCATATAAGCTAATACACAAAAGAAATCACGCCCCTTGCGCTCAACCGTTCGATTCAATAAGTTACCTCAAATCAAAAAAGGCCCGCTAGCGCATGGGCCAGTTGAGCCATCCGACGTCGAGAGCCAGTATGTGATCGATGCTTCGGACTACATAGAAGATGTACTAGCACTTGGGAAGGCTGTCGATGCCGTGGACGAAGTAATATCGACGCCACGAGGGAACGGAGAATGTTTTTTGGTCAAGGTCTCAGACGGTATATCCTTATCGTCAACCATGTTGATAGGGATGATTTCCGACCGCCCAGCCGCTAACAGCAAGGCATCCCATCCACCAGAACTGCCCTCCGTTGAGCATCTGCCGCCGACAAAGCGCCAGAAGGTCGATTTTAAAGAGGTCGCATTTTAGATTTTGAATTTGTAATTAGTCTGACTCATCAATGTAAACCGGTTTGAAACCATGACTAAGGTTTCTCACAACGTGGGTTTTTGGTTTGAAACTTAGTAAACGGTTTCTCCCGCAGCCCTAAAATCTCGGCCGATCTCACGTGACCCCCGTGACTCAGGGTTAGGACCCCTCATGGACCCTGCAACCTCGATCGGGGAATGACCTTGACAAGCAAGGTGATAAGGTGGCCGAAAATGAAGGCATCCGAAAGGGATTGGTAACAACAGCAACGCCTAGCACAACAGAGTATGTAATAATCATTTGTTCATCTAACATGAGAGTCTTGCAGCTCTTATGAGCACGGCTCGCATTCGAGGAGGCTCAAACGTGCATGACTTGTATCTCCAAATATGGCCACGAGTCGAATATCAGAGGCAAGATGTACTAGCGCATGGTTCGATCAAATGTTGTCTAATCGACGGCTCTGAGCTCTGGAGTTAAGGGCCAAGAATCCAAGATGGAGCCCTGGATGCTCCCTGGGCTTGCGCCAGTGATCTGCGGCCTGAAAGCTTGGCCTTGGCAGGAGGCTATATGCGGCAAACATATATGCTTATATCTCTTACAGCCAGCTTTTTTATCAACTTTGGGGGCACAACCGGACCATTCACTCATGGAAAACATTGTAACAGATATAGCGACGATATAGAATACCAGTATAAAAACATGTGGGGTATGGTTCCAAGAGACAGACAGGACGCAAAGTTACAGAGCGACAATCATGTGTACGTAATATGATGTCAGCCCAGATTTTCGGCTTGCAATATTCAGAGAAGCGTAGCCAAGCCAGCGAAGAAAAACGCCGTCAAGACGGGTATGTTGAGTCCCAGCGCGGCGTTGGGCGCGGGTGAAGTGGTTGAGGCTGGGGCGGAGGATGCGGAAGACGGTGCACGGCTCGAAGGGGTTCCAGTCACGGTACCAGACGTGGCGGCGGAAGATGTGGTAGCCTGTGCCTGGTTCACGATGGGAAATGTGGCCGATGACGCGAAGACCTGGTTGATGTTGGTAACGTTTACGAACTCAATCTGGTATGTGGTACTAGCAGAATGGTCAGGAGTAGAATTGATTAGAAATAAAATATTCTACTCACGCGTCAGGAACCGGAGGAAGCAGGAACGAGTACGTGCCCGCCGAAGTGTTAACATTATTAGCTGTTCATAGTTGCGTTCATCAGCGGGCATGTTTGTACTCCAATCAGCGAATGCGTACCAACGGCGAGAGGGCTGATCACAGATGGAGTATTCGTATCACGTAGCTCAATGGTGAAGACATCTGGGTCACCGGCAGCACTAGTCCAGGTGGTACTACATGTAGAAAGCGAGATAAGTGAGCGGACTTCCCATAAATTCACGACTAATTACTACTCACGTTACTGTGCCGTTCTTCCATCCATTCGAGTCGGGAGCCGTAATCGTCAAGGCTGAGGCGGCAGCGGCGGCAGCAAGGGAGAAAGTAGCAGAAAACAACATTTTGAGGGAGTAGACTCTGCGAGAGATAGCGAACAGCGGTGAGGTGGTAGTTAGCTCCAGCAGATTTATGCCGGAAGGCACAGTTCAAGGGAAGCGCGAATGTTTGCGCATGTGGAACATAGATGCACGTGCCACGGGTGAAATATTAAACACATGACCGCGCAAGAAAAACACGCGAGCGATTGCAAACATTTGGATTTCAAATTAAACGCCACACTGTTTGGGTCGACCCCCAAGTCAACCCCATCGAACCTATGCGTAGATACCTTATTGTAGTTGAGCCAGACGTCTACTTCTCCCTCCGGTCATTAAGCATCCTAATATTGCTCCAGCTACCTATCCTGGGCTCAGACTTGAACAAACATCGAGAACTCTGCATTACTATTAGTACACCCCTCTAAGCATGAATGTAAGTGAGAGAGTATAGACGTGGACTAAGTTACAGGACTTCTACAGTATTATACCTTCATACAAGCCACCTTAAGGCTTAAACGCATGGACGAGATGATACCTCATAACAACATTATTCATTGGATCTCGAATCTCCCTCTGTATGTCATGAACCCACTCATCGAACTCTGGGTCTGTCAGCCCAGTAGACAAAAACATCGGCCGAGTGCTCTCCGAGAACTTGCATATATTCATCGCCATGAGTAGTCCCACTTCTTGCATATGAGGATCGGGGTGCCAGAGACCATTGATAGGGAGTTCCCAAACACTATGATTGATGCGATGGAATCCAGAGTTGGGTTGAGGTCTCCAAATGTCATGCTCTGGGCTGAGTAAAGCGTCAATGCACTGGGTTGCTTCTATCATGACGTCGCGCTTTGTCAATATCGAACGGAATCCTTCAAACAGGTGAGCAGATCGACCGGCTGGGCCTTCGAGCGCTGGTACGTGCTCGTTGGGTAGCGTAAGTTGAGGGTAGAGTTCTCCAAAGATGAACAGACCACCAGGACGCAGGACCCGGTGCATGTCCCTTAGAAGGGAGTGCCAGTCTTGAACCTGTGGGTTGAAAACATGAAATGCTAAGTACCAATCAAGGTACAAACTCAAGGCTGAAACATGACCAACCATACAAAGCGAATGACGTGCATGCACGATATCAAAAGTTCCGTCGGCCTCCAGTATTCCTTCGTGCACGTCATACACTTCGTGTTCCAAGTTGGGGCGCGGCATGTGTGGAATGGTAGGTGCAACATCGATAGTTTTGACATCGGCTTCTAGAAACTTGGTCGCAATTTCCTCTGCCCTATGTTGCCATCGTTATGCTTACATTAGTGGAAGCCCACTGGAACAAGAAGATGGGACGGCGAATGATGAAACAGCCAACATGAGCTCATTGAGCTACTCACCATAACCCCGTCTGTGTGCGAACATCAAGTACTCTTTTGCGTCTTCCACTTAAATCCAACAAGAGGTGGGCGGTAATAATATTGTCGAGGGTATCCCCAACGATAAGCTTGAGTGCGAGGTGTTGGATCCGCAACCGGTGAATCTCATCGTCGTCGGCTGGGAGAACCATCGGTACCCCTTCGTACGCTGAAAATGGACGCCCGTACTTGACTCGGAAAAACGCTGATGTGTATATCAGATAAAGAGATCTAGTTTTAGTAGACCTATGCTTACTGGGTAGATCTGTGGACTGGATAGTGGTCATAGTGTCGGCCGATGAGTCGGTATCGTATGGGGACATGTACTCGAAATCGTATTCCTTGGCCTCTAGTCCAGGCTCTACCAACCACACCTCGCCCTCCGTCGTGTTGTCCCACATTCGGGTAGCCATACTCAAGTTTGTCGCATGCAAGAAAACACTCGACTAGGGCTAACAAGAAAACGAGGTAGATAAAGCAGTAATAAAGCTAAATATCGCGTTCAGCACAGGGGAGAAGCAGTGGGTCAGGACACAGACTCGGGTGTTTCCCCTTCCCCTTGGAAGAGTTCGAAGCTTTATGGATTTCGCCCAATCGGCCCGCGGTGAACCACGTTCTCGGCATTCGACCGAGCCGGGCTATCTAACCGCCGCGATAGCACGCAAACCCTGGGATCTACGATGAACGCCACATATTTGGGTTTAGGCTGAGACTGACATCTTGACTCACGACCGATCTGATTTTCCGATGGGAAGCTGTCACCATGCCCCTGCCTGTGATCGGGCTTGCTAGTATTTCCGAGATGAGCACAGTACTGTACGCACGTCTTAGTATATGCACAGCGTCTCGCTACTACGCCGCAGAGCTGTTTTTGTACCCGAGTCTTAGTACTTGATCGGCCACAGCGGTGCAAGTTTTACCTATCGTGTCAGAAAGTACTCGTCTTACTCCAGGGATGCCCTGGATCGAGGGGGTTGGATTCGTGTCGAGATAGGATAAAAAATTGGTGTTTCAGGTTTCAGATGTCCTGTATCGTCAGATAACAATTAATCCTGGACTACATGATTACCGAACGTATATAGTAATAGCGACCACACTTTTAATTCCTTGATGGCCCTCGCTGTGGGGTGCATCCCACGTGGCGGTCACATCGGAGGTCCTCGGGAGGTGCAACATAAATCTACTTGAGTAGTACTTGAATGCTCAACTACCGTAGGGATAAGCAGACTTATACATCGTACAGGGATTCTTTCAAGCCGGGATCTCTGCCTGTAAATTAGTATATACTATAGTCTTGGATTCAGGACGGTTGTTCGCGTCCCCGTCAAGCTCAGTGTACCACAACAGATGAGCGCGTGGAATATCAAGGTGCTAATCCACAGCAACGGTAGGAATCACGATGCCCGATCCAACCCTCGCCGTGGAGCCATCAGCCACTACACCGGGCCACAGTTAACATCCAGGCCGATGGCTCAGGAAGCATATGCATAGCGTGAGTAGTACTCTGGTCAGGTCCCAGGCAAGATGTGCATTTCGGGCTCCACTCGTTTTACCCTTCTACACTTCCAAGTGTTTACAGGCGCTTTCAGAATGTTGTGCACTGCGACGATTTCCCGCACGCCTGGCTCCACGATCTTGACAGGCTGACGCAGCGATCAAATTCGTACACAAGCCAACACACACAGCGTGGCTGGCGAGAAACGCGCCGTATCTGAGCAAAGGAGCATATGTAAAATATACGGGAAATATATTTAGAGTCGCTGTGTCTATGCGAGCATTTCTATATACATATGTCGATATACTATGCGAACATCGAAGTTGAACAGAATATAGCTCTTATGAACGGCAGAGGCGGCCGTGAGCGAGCTCAAACTTTGGA